>JAWWEQ010019027.1:0-31563 GCA_035583055.1 Torymus tubicola
AACCGGCTTGATAAAAAGTGTATTAGGGTTACTATTAGGTTGTCTAGCTTCCATATTCGCTGGTGTCGTAATTTTATAAAAACTTATTTAGCTATTGGTTTTGAGGTTATGTGCCAAAAACATGGGAAAAATGCTTTAAAAAATCGGTTTTTTTGAATTTTGAGTATGTTCCGGCTCGAAAATACAAACTCTGACATCGCCATTTGAAATAACGGGAAAAAATACGCAAAAAATCATTATTTACAAGTTAGCCAAAAATTACGTACACAACCTAAAAAATTATTGAAAAATTAAAAAAATTTTCCATGAGCTCAATTTTTATTTGAAAAATCTAAAAAAAATCAGGCTGTTTTCTTAGTCAAAAATACACGTCCATGAATTTGTTCAGATTTTTTGAAAGAAAGGGTCGAGCGGAATAAAAATCCAGGTGAGTGCCATTTTGACCCTATTATCCCGCTATAGCCCTTTGCACTTAAATAGGATTATGAGTTAAAAACATTGGTTTTTTATAATTAAATATTCATAATATAACAAATAATTTAAAAATATTAAATTACACAGTAATTAAATAGCTTATACATTAACAGAATTATATAAAACTAAAAACGGTAGCTAAATTTTATTATATGTTGTGTATGTTAAAATATATTTCAAAAAGTTTATATCTAAGTAGTAAATACCCTAGTTTAAAACCCTTTTCTACTGAAGAATGGTTAATAATTTATAGCTTAATTAATAGTGTGTCAAATACGATAATATTATCAATTTATCGACTACTTTCAATATGCTATAAAACATGCTATTAATCATACTACTAAAGGCGCCCTATTTTTACTCAAATATATGTATGCGCTACCTTGGCGGTTTGTGGTTCGAATGCTAGCTATCTTTAAAAAACAATAGGCACGTAAGTGGGTGCATCCCTTGGGTGAAAATATTTGATTGAGGTTACAAATCAATGATCGAGTCTAGGCGGGAGGGGGGGGGGCGATAGATAATAATCCAATACCCTTAATTTAAATTTTTATCTTAATTGAAAATTTTTTGGTTTCCGTTGCTTTTTACAAAATAAAAAAATATCGATTCCTTTTAAACTTGTGGTAGTTTGAAGTTAGCAACAAAAAACCACTGATGAATGGATAAAAACTAAGGTACTAATTTCATATAATTTCCCTTGCATTTCCATTGCTTAACTTCAAATTACTATAACTTTTAAAGCAACGGAAATCTCGCGCTTTGTAGTTTTATCACATTTTTTTATAAGTGTATGTACCGCTTTTTAGACTAAATAAATAAAGAAATAAAATATTTTAATTAGTATTTTTGTAAAATACTACTGACAAAATCGATAACTCAGATTATCAAAGCGTTAAACTCTTTTATGCAGCTTTTTTATATTTAAATCCTAATATCAAAGTTTGAACGAAATCTGTTATTCAAATCTGATATGTGTGGCGCTCTAGCTTAGCTTCACAGCCGCAGTGCCGCTAGAGCTCGCACCTACCTTCTCCTCTCGCAAGCGACCGAAAGGGCTAGCGATCGATGTATAAGGCTCGATTAGTCATCAACCGACACCCCACCTGATGTGTCTAAGGCAGGTTACCGTCATGCCTTACTGATAAGTCCAGACGGTAACCTAGGACGAAACACCACCGATACCAACCTAACTTCTATCCTCACAAAGTAATCTCCGTCGCTACGTAGACACACGGAGCTCTTACATCGGTCACCTTAAACTTATCGTACTGCCAAATATGTTCTCTCTGTAAATATGATTAAAAGAATCATTCATCATAGAATGCCACATCTGGCTATATCCGTACCGGATGCTGCAAAGTCAGATTAAATTTTTTTTTTAATTCAAGCTGAAGAAATTTCTTATCGATCTGTGAACGCCGATTTTTGAAAAAATTCAAGCGAACATTTTTATTTGACAAAAAATATGAACTTACGTATAATTAATTTTAAAAAACTCCGTCTTAGTTTTACACGTGTGTGTGAGTGTGTAGCTGTGTGTGTTAACGTGAGTGTGTAAGTGTGTGTGTAAGTGTGTGGTTAGCGTGTGTGTGGGTGTATATGTGTGTTAATTTTATTATTCTTTGACGAAAATAAAATTTAAAACTAAAACGCATTTCGATTCTTTGTGCTTAAATTTAAGCTCAAGACAAGGTGCAACAGATTTCAAACTGCAAATTTATATTAACATAAAGAAAAGAAACGAACTGGAGGATATTATTGTATATATTCAGATTGGATAATATAATTATTAATCATTGATGGATGTGATATATTATTTATTATTGGAGTGAAATTACAGTTATTTATTAGACAGATTTACAAAGTTTAATGAGGCAGACATTTATAAAATTAAAAATAAAACCCAAGAATACTGAAAAAAGGACCGTTTTGATAAAGTGAATCTATTTATAACAGTGAATCAATGTGTTGAGTGAATCTGTATGTGCGAGCAGTGAAAGAGAGAGCGGCCGGGCGCAGTTCCTTCTTCTTGCCGAAACCTATTTCGTACGTGAGACGCGAGTCAAATCACAGCTCTCCCATTAGGTACGATATGGGAGAGCGAGAGAAAGAAATACTATGTAATAGACTAAACTAGTCATCATTATACAGCTGAATTTGCGAGGTACTGCCGTGCCGTGGCAGCGTCATGAGTAAGCGAGCTGTGCGCGCAACCGTACAAGTTTCAAAATGTATAATTCCCAAACAGATACAAATAGTGGGAATACAAAAAATATTGTGCATTTGTGAGCCATATTTTTATAGATTTTTATCATTTACTTAGTGAAACTTGTGCATGTACATGTAGAATGAATCATATTATAAGTGATAATAAAATAAATGTGAAAATAAGTTGATAAGATGATTCTATGTAGATCCAGGGCAAAGTTTTGCTTTGTGCGTAACTTAAATTATGTAAAATAAATTAAGATTTAATTAGTTAATAGACTACAGTGATCTCTTGGGGTTAAAATGCAACATAAGACATAAAAAGTGGCTTTTTCATAAAAATACATCAGTTTTCCTTTTGCTTTCTTCTAGAAGAAGCTTTGTGGTAGTAATTTTTTGACTTGTAAAAACTTATTCTAATTCTTCACGCTGATAAATTCCGAAAAACCTTCAACATAAATAAACTGAAAAAAAGACCACCACGAAAACCTCAAAAAATTCTACGTATTGTAATTGTTTTTCAAGATGTTAGGAATTAAAATACATGGTTTTAGAAAAATCTGTATGGATATGTGTGTGTGTGTATGTGTGTGTGTGGGTGGGTGGGTGTGGGTGTACGCCTGGATCGCAGCTTATACGATCAGTCGATATGATTGGTCCATAAGTTTCAAAGATATTTGAGGTTACAATTTTGTTACCTTTTTTTGAAATCGTAATTTCTTGAGAACGAGTCTATTTATTTCAATTGGATGGATAGTATTCGAAAGAAAATCAAAATATCTATATTTAAAAAAAAGAAAACTTTTCTATTTATCACATTAATAACTGTAACATTCAATAAAATGTATATATTTATACAATTTTATATTAGATGGTTTTTTTATAGTAATTTTTTTTATTGGTTTACAACTGTATTTTATTTTGGGGGTGGGCTTCGCCCCCCCCCCCCCCAACACACGTTTGTGTGCTAGATTACTAATCTTGTGATCTTAACTTTTTTTCTTTTTTTTTATAACTCCATTTCCATTTATAATCTGTCTAAATGTAGCTATAAGTAAATTATTATAACGAATTGATAAAATAACATGTTGGGATATTTCACCATCGATCAATCCCATTAAAAACTATTTCAAAAGAGAAAATATCTATATTACATATTTAAATTACATTTGTTTAGTTTAAAACAGCGATTTGTATTTTTTTAATCTTGAGTAGGTAAATGATTGATGTACAATTTTCTTAGCCAGATCATTTGGATGTACACTTAATCTATCCTTATATTTTCCTTCGGGTTTCTTGTCTCTTCCTTCATAGATGATATATGTTTGTATCTTTTCTTAGTATTTAATTCGGTACAAACCATGCAGCATTCAGAATGTTTCTGAGAGTTTTATTTTGAAAATTCTCGATAATTTCTATATTGGAATTAGCAGCAGTTCTCCATAGTGGGATGCTATAGGTCCGTACTGGTTTTATTATGCTTTTATAGATTAATAATTAGTTTTCTGTGGAAAGCTTAGATTTTCTGCCTAATAAGCAGTACATATTTTTAACTTTACGACTTAGTTGTTTTCTTTTTGACCTTATATATGATCTTTCTATGTTAATCTCCGATCTATGGTGCATTCCAAGATATTTGGCTTTGTTGCTTTGTGGAATAGATTTACCGTTTAAAAAACCCCTAGAACACGTCTCCTTGCGCAGTGTGAAAGTAATTTGTATAGATTTACTTTGATTGGTCCCAATTGTCCATGCTTGGACCTATTGTTTGTTTTTTCATAGATAGTTTTGTAATGTAAGAGATACAATCGGTGCGCTAGAGTGTTATGCTATTATGGCTATATCATCAATATAGGTACCTAGAGTTATTCCGTTCTTAGCGGGTATATCGGCAGTGTAGATCATATATAGATTCGAATCGAGTATGCTCCCTTGAAGGAACCCCTCCTTTAATTTGATAAAGCTGTGTCACCTCATTATTAATTTTAACTTAAAACCTCCTATTGGAAAGATATGATTTTAATTGGTCATGCAGGTTGGTTGGAGTATTCTTCAAAGTTTATAAATAAGATGTAGCTATTTCTAATGCTTTATGGATTTTTATATGTAATTCTTCTATTGCATTTTCAATATCTTCTGGGTTTTTAGTGGTATATTACACGTGATTTTGTCATTTAAGCTGTCCCTGTACATATTCCAATTAATTGTTTTGCTATATGGAAAACCGTTTATTTGTTTACTCTTTACGTAGGAATCTATAGTGATTAAACGCCTCTGCTATTTGCCCGTCAGATTTATGTATACAAAGTATATACAAATATAATGGAATATAATTTCTCTAGTCAGATGTCAAAACAAAACAAACATCATACCGACGTGTTTTGAAACTTAATCTCTAAATCAATGTACTTTACATCTGACGTACGTTTAGCAAGAGTCTTGATTAAAATTGGTGAATAATCTGAACTTAAATTGACGCAGGATTCGTCTATAATGTGATTTAATTTGATTGCTTTTAAGACTGCAAAATGGATTAAATCAGATAACTTATTTTTGTGTAGGCCAGTAAGTAGATTCGCCTGTAGAGATTGTACTGAGATTTTTCACTTGTATTGCCCGATATTGCAGTCAACCTTTAGGATTTGAGTTAATCGATCTTGATCCCGGATGGTTTAAGATAAAGAACTAACGAAGAACTAACTCCAAAAAACTAAACAGCCATAATTTACGCCTGTATTGCTCTAATATCCGTTCGATATACAACAAGCTTGACTACCTACGTACTAGGGACTTCCCTTCCATAGTCTCTCAGGACTCCACCTGAGTAGTAGACTCCCTTCCATACTCTGAGCTGACATATATAAGACTTGGCTGAAACCTCACACTTTATTTTCGGAACTGAAATTACTTTAAAAAAAAAGTAATAATATTGGCGAGTAAGTATATCCGTTTCTCTCTCTCTCTCTCTTCCTCTGTCTCTCTCTCTCTCTTTTATTTTTAAACATTTATTAAAGACAAGAAAGTTATGAAATCAATCAACAAATTGTCGAGTATTTAAAAATCAGTCAAATTTTCGCTGATTTTCTGCTAAATACGCATACTTGCCGGACGCGATAAAAGAAAATTAAAAAAAATTTATTTCCCTTGGAAATTGAAAATATTGTTTTAAACAAATATCGTTACGAGATTTTTAAGGATTCCATAAGTATAATAAAAAAAATTATTAGTTTTAATAGTAAAAATTACTAAAAAAAGTGTATAAACATTTTGATTGTTTATTTAAAAACTACAAAACAACGCGCCTCATAATTTTATAAAATTTATTAAAATCAAAGGGTATATAAGTATATTTCCGTATAAAAAAGTTTGAATGTGTTTGATTCACTTATATATGTTGTTCCTATTGATTTTTTAAACCCAGATTCAAAGTGATAAGAGAAATTAATTGGTTTATTAAAATAAATCATTTTTTCACGATTCCCTTTGAATTTTACTTATTAAATCTACGGGGGAATGAATATACATATTAATTAGACACAATAAGTCTTTTTTGCAGACAAATATTCTTATATATACCCTTTGTTTTGCATAAATTATCTAAAATTCTATAGGAGCGTGAAATGTGGTAGTCTTCGTAGGGAGCGACGATATAAAGTGTTTACTTTAAATAACTATTTCTTATACATCGCGATAAGAATGGCTATACTAGAACACATTGCCAGGATCTGGATGTAAAAATGAAAGAGACACCTTGTAGAGTTATAATGTATATTTTCATTGATTTAATTTAAATTGATTGAATATCGGGTTTTATTATTTGCTACATGAAATAATATTTGTGTGCATCGGAAACGATACGTTTCCCGTCATTAATAAAAATTATCGCGCTTCAATTAATTCACTCCGAAAGTATTTAACGCCACGTATTTCGCACTTATCATTAGTATAATATTACATCGTACCAAATGCGCACAGTTATGGTGTCGATGGATCTGGACCAACCTCGGTGACGATGTTGCCTCGTCTCGTCTTCCGTATCGGACGCTACGTCGTGCAGGCCAGGAGTCGATACGACGTGGGGACGGAGCGCCTTTCCGTCGTCGATGAGTGCGTTTCAGTTGACTGGGCGTGGTTTGTACGTAACGTAGTTTTTGGTTCTTTGGCCCGAGACCAAGATTATAATTTTTTTTATAATAAATTATTAGGACCGGACTTTACAGAATCGCTGAATTCAGTTTGTTCTTCTTATTACTTACCCCTTTCGGAAATTAATGATATATATTGGTGATGCAGAAGCTGAGCTGACTAATCAGCTTCGCCGTCGCTCTCGGAGTGAACGAGGCTAGTCAATTTCGGCGTCGCTTCCCCTATTTTCTCCCACTTATCTACTGACCCATACTCTCGCGTATTGTTGTGTTTGCGTGATTGTGCGATATTGTGTATGTCGTATATAATTCGAGCGACGATAAACCATTACAACCTAGATTAATTATACTGAGCGCTTACAAATAGTTTTGGTGTAGCGTAAAACAAGTCAGAAAATAGTTACGCTGAAAACTTAAAATACAATACATAAAATTATTAATAGAATCATACCGAATTTCATTATTACCGATATAGTCTTGGACTTAAAATGCAGGCTCTAGTTGATTATTACAATCAGCAACGAAAGTTACTTCCGATACTTGTGTAGTCTAGAATCAATAGTAGACACATGTTCGCACGTTATCGGTGCTTATCGACGCTTATACCTATTCGTCATTCTGCGAGATAATCGAAACCTGGTATTGAAATGTAAGTCATAATTGCCATACTCTCTCTGCAATTGCGGTGTGCAGCTTTGTCAAAATGGCCATCAAATTGAATAATCTAATTCGTATCAGAATCCATCAAGTGTTCAAAAAAAATAACTACTGGCTCAAGTACACGTTCGTTATACTTGCTGTTATTGCTACTATCGCCGCCATTTGGTTCTTGAAGTATACGGTCAGTGCATTATGATATCATTAAAATAATACATATAGTATAAACACTTGTACTATCTTTTTATTTAATATATAAAGTTTATTCAAAATATATTTTTACAATAGGGGAATCGAGGTCCATTGATTTGCAGTAAAATTCAAGCTGTTAGCTGGTTGCATGTCAAACGCTATATTACATATGTGGAATTCTTCGGAAACTTTGCCCTAAACTGGTTCCAAAAACGATCAGAATTAAATTTAGAGGCACATTTTTAAAGGCATAGGCACGCCTCTGAAGTAATTTTTTTCTTGTTCTATGGGTCATAGGGCAGACGATAAGAACTTGGAACCAAAGAAAACGGCCTTGTGACACCCTTTTATCGTCAAATCAATTTTTCTTATGGGATTTTAACATCATGGGAAATATTGACGAAAAGTAGTTATCAATCATCACCAATATTAACATTCCAAATATGTCAACGAATTTTTACATTTTATTAGTTAAAGTATCAGGATAGAGCTTTGATTTATGCTAAAGATGGTTAAAATCGGATAATTCAGTGCAAGGTACATGCATTTAAAAATCGTCAAAAATGATGAAAGGTAGCGTTTTTTCTAAATTGACGAAAATTTAAAATTTTCATTGTTTTTCGTAATTTTTGACAATTTTTAAATGCATGTAATTTTGCACCGAATTGTCCGATTTTAACCATCTTTAACTTAAATCCAATCCTTGTACTTTAAAATTCGTTAACATATTTTGAATGTTAATATTGCTTGATGATTGATGCCTACTTTTCGTCAATTTTGTCCATGTTAAATTTGACGATAAAAGGCCGTTTTCTTTGGTTCCAAGTTCTTATCGTCTTTTGTATGACCCATAGACAAGAAAAAAATTACTTTAGAGGTGTGCCTCCAAATTTAATTTTGGTCATTTTTTTAACTAGTTTAGAACAGTTTTCAAAGAATTCAACATATATCGTCGCTCCCGTATAAAAAAACAATAACTCGGGGACTGGTTAGATAACGTGATATCTCGGAAGCTAATTTTTTTTGCTCCGATTTAGGTTGGCAAAACCGATCAAATGCTTGTAGTATTTGATTTGAGATGTGATCAAATAGACTTTATTCACACTACTATCAGAATAAATATTACGATTATAGTACCAATGTTTTTAAATGAAAAAAAATTATTTTGAAGTAAAAATTGAGCTTCTTCCAAGATACTGTCTTTTTATACAGGATTCAATTTAATTCTTTCCTAGTAAAAAACTCGTTTGCACCTAGATATGAGAAGTTAACATTTAGGTTTGGTCATCAGTGACTGTTTATCATCTATCATCTATTTTTCATTTATTCTATTCTTATAGAAAAAAATGGATAGGTGACTAAAACCAAAGCCGTTTTTGAGAACTGGAAAGTTTTTTCATTCATTGCATGATATAAACAAGAAAGAAGAGTGCTTACTTTTGAAATTCTGTGTATAAATAGGTCAGTTAGAGCAATAAAAATGCAAGGAAAGAAGCTATGCATAACGTTCGCAATAAACAATACGAGCATTACTCTTTTCA
The DNA here is from genome assembly GCA_035583055.1 of Torymus tubicola. Taxonomy (NCBI): domain Eukaryota; kingdom Metazoa; phylum Arthropoda; class Insecta; order Hymenoptera; family Torymidae; genus Torymus; species Torymus tubicola. The sequence continues at coordinate 9,221 of JAWWEQ010019027.1, forward strand.
GTCCAGCAACGTAATACGTAACCGCACTACGTGAGCGAGTTTGTATCGGTATATATATATACCTATATGTCGACGGAGCTGTTACGTTTGCGCGTGTAACATCTATCCAGGCTCAATGTATATATAAATATATACAGCAACGAGGCGTGGATTGGCACCGGTGTACAACGAGAGAATGAAATCGCGGCGCGGCACGCCGGCAGTCGATAATTAAATGGCCCGACGGCGCGGAATGCCATCAGCTGCGGCGGCTGCTCGGCGGTGTAGTGGGAGAGTCGTTGCCTACGACACACGCACTTGCGCGCACACGCATGCGGGAGGATGATTGAAAAAGAGAAGGAGAGGAGAGGGGTTATTCCATATCGCGTACATTACAGCCAGGCAGCCACGCACGAGAGTGCAAAGTGCCACCTGTTGGGCCGCGTAAAATCGGCGCCGCGACGATGCAAATGTGTGCGCGGCCGCGTACGCGTGTGTGAGTGCGGCTGTCGCCACTTTTGCGTGCGCCAGCAGGCGTGTAGGTAGGCAGTCGCGTCGTCGCGCGCGCCTACTGTAGAGCCAGTTCGCTCCGCGAGCTCGACGCACGACGAATTTTCGCGCGAGCGAGCGTACACATAGCTACTCCGCTCGCACCAAAGTGCGTGTATCGCGAGTGTGTCGCGCGGGTAACGAGATCGCCCTCGGCGCAGTCTCTTGTGCAGGCCACCTGTACTCGCGCGTGCGCGTGTGACTGTACTGCACAATACAAGTGAATTATTTGCGATGGAGCAGTGCACGCTGCGGGAAATGCTGCTCGCGATTTCGGCGCTTGCGTTCTGCGCCGCGGCTCTGGCCGATGATACACGCTACCACGGAAACCCCCGGGAAGTCGTGTTTCCTGGCCCGATCTCCAGATCCGAAAAGTTCAGTTCACCGCGAGATAATCAGCTCTTGGTAGGTCTTACTGCAGCATTCTACAACCTGTGTACACTTACCATTTATTCGCACTTTGCTTTTTCCTCGCCAAGAGCCAAGAGCGCGCGTTCATTGAAAACAACTTTCGTTGGCTGAGTTTACGAGTTGAGGTTGGAGCATGCGCTGGAATTCCCTGAAATTTCAATTATTTAGTTTACGTAAATATGGGAAATGGAATAGAAAAACAGGCTTTGTGTGCTTATTTTATTTGTTATTTTTAAACATTCGAATATTACACGAACATATTAAGAAATATATTTGATATATTACTAAATTAAAGATTATACTTAAGACATTTGAGATATTAACACAGCCAAAGTCTTATTTCATAATAGTATTAATAAATTTACATTTTAAACGCTATCTTCTAGATTATATTAGTTACATAATATAGTCAAAAGTAAGCACGTTATTATCATACTAGGCGCCTGCAGATTTTAATGATTTTTGGTATGGTAATTTTTTAAGAATCGGACTACAATTGTGACTGTTTTAAACCGCACTGGTGAATGACAATGAGAAAAATTGTAATTTGAAAAGTAATTTAAAAACAGAATAATAAATATGCAGGCGCGATGTCAGTTCCTGGAAGACTTGGTGCGAAGACAAACTGCAATTCTTCCGAAAATAGATTAAGTTTATTTACTCGGAGACACGCGGGCAAATCACCTATAGCTCGCATAGTCATATATACATACGCCGCCGTAAGGTTTTCCGGAGCACGTTGATAGGTGCATTAGCGGTAAATGAGAAATCTAAGTGACGAGCTGCCGCTATTGCGAGACTCACCGCTCACTCATTTAAGGTTTAGAAACATCGTACAAGCGCGTGTGAAAAAAATTTACCTCGGTGACGTCTGTCTAATTATTACCACGGGATTTTTCCTCGAACTTGTTCACATAGTAAAAGAGTTAATGAATAAATATACATTTTTGTTTAACATTTCAGTTTCTGTTAGATATTAACGTAAAATGAATAAGTTGCATTACGTGGAGTGTTAAAATAAAGAGTTGTATTACTGTATCCACGCACCACTATTACAGTATAAAAACATATCAAAGTATTTACTAATACTAATCATTGGCATGACAGTTATTGATTACCTTTAGTTATTACCTATTTAAGTAAAGTAACTAATATAAAACTTTAACTTTATGACTTATTAAATAACCACAGTAAACGAGATACTTGTTCTCGTAAATTTTTCATCAATAGATTTATTTATACTTTTATGATACTATAATTCGTAAGTGCAATATTTACTGAGTGATTAATTTTGCCGGGGAAGTAATAAATATAGAAACCTCCAGGAAAAGACTAAAAAATTCTTCTTCAAATTATTTCCGTAAAAATGATATAATCTAAATAATATCTATATTTAAGTTATATAGTAGTTGTTCAGAATTATATAGAATCACCATAATGCATCGTAAATTTTTAAGTATTTGATGAGGATATTTAATCAATATTATAATATTTTCTTAATAGATTTTCCTTATTAGCATAAATCACAGCTGATATAGCATTTTCATAGAGGAAAAATAATGATGAAATTACATGAAATAGTAATTAGATTATACAAGTTTAAATATAGATAATTGGTAGATAATGATAACAAATTATTTCAGTAATTTTGTTGTTCTCAGTTACACACTTCATTCATAAAATTTTTGTACCGTCAAATTAGTACTCGGATGTGAATCAAAGATGCATATACCATTTGCTTACTAACATGTATAAATAAATTCATATGTTCATTATCGAAATTTCGAAAAATTTTGTATATATTATTTTTGCGCTCGCTGTATTAATATATTTAATTTCTAAACATATATATAGCTTATTTTCTGTTTGTAATGTTGATCAAAGAACTCATTTTTTATGTATAGTGACTTCAATATCATTATAAAATGTAAATTTATTTTGATTAAAAAAAAATAGGTCAGCTGAAAAGCGGGATTCAATAGTTGCAAGACACACCGACACTGAGTTAGTCTTTGATTTGTGTTCATAGGGATAACAAGCCGTTCACGAGCAAAATGTGGCGTACTAATTTTGTGCTAAATGTAGCAGCGAATTTTTTTACTTCATTTTTAATTTCATTCTTTATGATAAATTATCTACTCTTTATAATAACATACGTCATAATATATATAAAGACTATTGGAAGAGTTTTATCCAGTTTTGATATCTTTTAAACAGACTAATTGCTATAGTTCATCAAGGGTCGTTTTCAGTATATAATTAAAAATTACTAAATAGATTTAAAAATGGTATAATGACTACAATAGTTCTAAAGCAGATCAATGATCAAATGTTCACGTGAGTAAAAACAGTGCATGCCCATTATGTGCTTGTTTAATAAGAAAAATTCAACGACCTTTCGCATGCAGAACTTCTTGGCACTGTTCCTCTTTTTTGTGCATTTAAATAAAATGTTCGTTTATACGCCCGCCATCAGCGCAACGTCTAATTGCACGGAGTCGGCCTGTTCTCGCCGCATTTTCCGCCTCGATTCCGTATAGAGGTCTACGTATCGGCGAAGGCCGCCGCGAACGCGTATACACTTGTGTGTGTGTATGTAACATACAATAATGTCGAGGATACGCGGTGAGCCGGAGTCGACGTCGGAGCGCAAATGTGATGCAGATAGAGCCGCGCGATATACTGCGCATACTTTATGCCGATCGAGATGAGAATAATAAGTTTCATAGAGACTGTGGAGCGACTGTATAGCCATTCACGAAAATCGATATATCAGTCACTATGAGGTACAGAGTTTTAACAAATATTGAGTGTAATACTTTTCTTGACGTTTGTTTAAACAGTAATTGTTGAAACATATGATTTATATTTAGACAGCTACAATTCTTCCAAAGACATAGAGATAATTTTTTTCAACGTTAGGAATAAGACATCTTCGAACTTTTGTCTTCATTAAAAAAAAATATGTCAGTTGTCGTACAACAATTAATGTTAGTTTGAATAACAACAATATGATAAATGTAAACTTTCAAAACTTTGTAATGAATATGCATTTATAATTACTTTGATACAATCTAACTTTCAACATTGAATTTTCTGAAATGCTTACATTAATCATACTTGATCAAAAATCACTAAACGAACGAATGATTTTATCGCTTTACCTCATTATCATTTTGTAAACAGTTAAAACGATGAATATTGTTTCATTTTTTTCAAACATAATTTATATTTTAAAATATTATATCTTTATTATAATGAGTAATATTAAATAAAATAATTAATTAATTTGATAAACTTGACAATTTCACAACGAATTTTTTTGTTCATTTGTTAAACAACAAAAATTAGATGTAACATATTTTCCATTCGAAGAAAAAATATTGTTACATATTAAACGCGTTTCTCTAAACATCATCATTTATCAATTACGTATACAATAAGGTGTGTATTGATGAATAATAACTAGATGTTTAGAAGGGCATAACTGACGGATACGAGATTTTTGTCTCATTTATACGTAGACAATATTCGATTTTTAAACCTCTTTTATCTAACGTGAATCATTCCCTATTAAATTTTTCGTTATTTTTTATTTGTTGAAATAGATTTATTTTTAACTAAAAACGGTGAGTAATTTCTCTTACTTATGTTACGTGAGAAGAGCTTTGCAAATATATACCCTTTATGGAAGTTTTATAAAATTTTGATAAAACATTGAAAAAATCAGATAATACGGATTCCATGTGTGTTTAATCATCAAATTTTATCAAAGAAAGTGGTTGCAGCACCAAAGTGATAAGATTTTCACGTCGTAATGACTCATAATTGAAATCGTACGTTTAATCAATTGTTTCCCTATATAGATCGGTTAAATATTGTAGAGTATATTATCTACTATGAATCATATAAGTATTTAAAGATTCTTGATGATATTAAAATACTTATTTATTAAACCAATTGTTAGTAAACCAATTGTCGGTTACTTTAAAGGTTTAAATAAAGTCAAAATATGAACTTTGAGTACTAAATAATATATCATTGAAAGTACAAAAATTTTACTAATACAGTCTTAACGTTTAAATGTATAATAATTAATCGTTTTTGTTGATAAGACTCATTTAAATTTACACTTTCGTAAATTCAATCCTTGAAAACGAACCTACTCTCGTCGTACTTATAAAATATGGAAGAGCCAGAAGAGTTTGTTCGTCTATTTCACTTTGTAAAATATTGCAGGAATCTTACGTAAAGAATATAAATATGACTGCATTTGACGATTTAATTTGAAAAGGAACAACGTCATCACATCATTTGTTTCGCCAAGTGTGATAACGTATAAGTTTCCTTTACAACTGAATAGAAATAGGTATTATGATTACACGGTTCTATGACGCAAAGAGAATAATACTATATACTCTTGTATTTAGAATTTATGATATTTTTCTTGTAAATGCGAATTTAAAAGTAAAAGTTAAAAAAATATCAGGTTTGTATCGACGTAAGTTCATTTCTTCTTAGTATAAACTTTATTAGTGCGTTTTTCATTCAATCAAAAAGAACTTCTTTCAATATGAACAAAAAGTAAAAGAGGAAAAGCTTCAATAGAAAATTTCGTAAAATACATCTATATCTACTTATTCAAGAATTATGCTTAATCGAAAAATACGTTAGAGAATCATCAATGAAAAATGAGATTTTATAAAATTTTGGTCAAACGCGTGATCCGGAGTGCGATGTTTTCCTTAATTGTTAGTTATTTTTATTACTTATGACAATTCTTTTTTCAATATATTTAAAAACTTGGAATTATTTCGTTACAAAACTGATTAAGTAAAAGACAAGAAAACAAAGTGAATAAACAAAAAAAGTATTGATAACCACTCAAATTATAGCTAACAGAAAAAGATTTTGCTTTTAGAAGAAATAAAAATAACTTCAATAAAGAAATGTACTGATTATTGACCTACAATTTTATGTTCCACTATGCTTCTCGTGAATCACTGAAGATGTTGCAATATATTTGTCGTTCCGGGAATTCCCGGTACTGCAGTTGCCGCAAGGAACCGTAAGCTAATAGGTATTTTTAATCCTTTCAAAGCTAAAATCACTTAAGCAATGCGGTACTTATTCGGGAAAATTTATGCGAGAAGTTCAGCAACGATCATCAATTACGTTGATTCTGAGAATCGATCCAAACATTTTACTCGATAGCCAAAGCTCTATTATTAATGGTTATGGGATAAACGGTAACAGGAGCTATCGTGTTATCTTAAATATGACAGTTAAAGAAGTGTTGACCTATGTTTATTTATATTTAACACTAGGTTTACTATAAATAAACTTATTTAGAGTTTTTTACAAATCTATCTGATGGCATTTACGAACTGTACTGACACTGTAAAATAATTGAAGTTATATTATGCATAAAAAATATGAGTGAAATAAAAAATAAGGTATACCTTAATGAATTGCAAAAAACCACGAGTGTATAAATAGGGGCATGGAACTTTATAATAACATTTTAAGATATACATATCTCATGAATGAATCACTTTAACATAGTCAGACAATAGTGGACAATTAAAATTTTTCAATATAAATGTCTACAGATGAATAGACAATAATAAATGCCTACTGAGCTGTAAAAATTTTTCAGAAATATTTATCGATATTTTTATTATTTTTCAGAAATCGATTGAATTAGCCAAACAAATCAGTAAGGCACGGAGTGACGAAGAGTTTTTCTCAGTGGTTAAGATTGTTCCTTCTTCATTATCTTACGGAGTAACTTGTAAGTATATATAGCATAAAATATTTTATAACTAAGCGATTACATTCCAATTAAAGTAAGTTTGAGATTCCAATGACATTTTAATTAACTTAATTAAGAAAATATCACCTCATAACTACGTAGTAATCAACTTACTGATTAATAAAATATAATAGTATTAATAACTGACACTTAATATTAGTATATATCTGTGTAGCAATTTATAATTTTCTTCGCACATTATACTTATTATGTATTTTTGGATATTTTATCATTTTATGGGCAAATGAAATTAATAAAATCAACATAATGTTATTAAATAAATTTTGGTGTAGAAAAAATTCATTCATTTTTATTTAAAATGTAAAACGATAGCATATGTAGTTCTTTATTGTTTTTCTCGAGCAATATAACACGACATTGTTCGCGAGGCAATTACACGTACCGGAAATGAAGTTCGTCGACAAGGGCAATGTGAATGACATGACTTTGAAATATTTTTGGATTGTTGCAAAATAGACCTTTCACTTTCTATTACATATATATCATATGACTAAACATTACGCTAATGATAATTATTTTTAATATATAATTTACGTTTACGACGTAAATGCAAAGTACGTTAAAGAATGAGTAAGAAACGTTTGCATACAATGGATATATCCGTTACTTTTCTGATGCTTTAATTTGTATTTTAAATAAGACTTATTTAAAACAGCAAATGCAAATAACTAAATAATAGTGCCTCAATTGAAACAAAGTTTATATATATATATAAATATAAAATTTAAAAAGAAAAATCTAGCTTTCGAAATTGATTGTTGGATTTAAATGTATTATGTACAATAGTACAAAAACACTTATTATTGTGCGAAGAAAAGAATGCATGAATGATTTTGAGCGTAACAGTTGCAGATCGATTTGGCGGATCGGAACGATCGAAAGCAATCAAACCACAACCGGCAATGTGCATGCCGGAGCTGCAGGTAGTGCCAGTCAAGGAGAATCCTGATCCCGCAGCTATCTACTTCCCCCAATGCATTCGAATTAAACGCTGCGGAGGATGCTGCAACCACGAGCTTCTCTCCTGCCAGCCTACGGCTACCGAGATACGTAATTATGAGGTTCGAACGCACCTTCCCTGTATACAATGCCTTTTCGTATATATATAAGTATATAATCTTTTCTTCCTTTTTCAAACATAGGTAGTATTTTTTTTAAATTAGTATTTTTTTAACGTTATAACGTTACATTATAATAATTCTGGTTTTCCTTAAAAATAAAATTTAAAAAATATATAGTTGTTGCTTTTTATCAGATCATATTATAATTGACAGCGTAAACCGTGTTAGTAAAAATCATAAATATTCATTATTTCAGATTCATGTAACAAAACTTGACACGGAACTGGAACAGTACAATGCATTTAAAGAAATTGTACCACTCGAGGAACACACTGCATGTGACTGTGAATGCAAAGTAAAAGAAAAGGTACGAAGTACCTGCGCTTAATCCAATGTTATTTTTGTCTTTATCCACAGAATATTTTTAAATATGTGATATATTTTCAATAGCTTTATCTTGACTAGTGATTACGTAAAAATACGTAAAAGGATCTCGAATTAGTTTTAGTTTGAATTAGTACTTAATTTTTTTTTGTTTCTATAAGACTTAATAGAACAAAGGTGCTAATTTTCTTTTTCTAAGCATATTATAATGAACAAAGTGCCATTATAGCAATATAATCTATAACGTAATTACATAGCCTTCTCAGAACAAAATAGGTTACAACTGTTGAAACGTGTGCGAACAAACGATGAAAAATTATGAAGCATCAAACTAGATAAATAAAATAATTAATGATGTTCTTGCTCAGAAACTAACATGACTAATTACATTGTCGAGCATCAATTGACGTCATTTACTTGTTGCTCAATACTGAAAAACTATTTTTTTATATATATTTTTTTTATTATCATTAGATTACATTAGACTAATTAGAAAAAACTTTGATGACGATGTATTCTACATTTCTATATTATAATAAAAGGTAAAATAACTTCTTAGAAGTAAAAAAAATAACTTTTTTAATTTAGTAATACAAAAGATGAATCACCTTATGAACATCTTGGAGTGTGGAATTATTTCAATTTACCTTATCGTACACGACCAAATTCTTTCCCTGACCTTTTGATGTTTTATAAATGACTAATAAAATGGTTGAACAATTTACAATACATTGGTAAAGCTTAGGGCCAAGAAGACCAGTGAAATTTATAAATTATAAATGATGATGCTTATAAGTTTTAATTTTTGCATAAGGTCTTTTAAAAAATGTTATACAATTTTTATGTTATAAATGCCGTTAATCGAAGTGTAATTATTTTCGTTGATATCGAATGTCTACTAATTTTGAATTATTTATTACTTATGTAAACATATAAATATATTTATACACATATAACTGTTAAAACTGATATCATGGGTAGACTAGTCATTATTATCCAATTATTATTAAATAGTTATTAATGATTATGTTATACTTTATTTTATATTTTCTATATTCACTGGTTAACTTACCCTAATATCGAACGATCCTTTTGCATAGGACTGCACTGAAAAGCAGTATTACAGCAAGGAGGAGTGCAGATGCGTCTGCAAAAATTCAGACGAAGAGGAAAAGTGCAACCAACAGAGCGAACAGAAGTACTGGAATATGAGCAGTTGCTCGTGTCAGTGTCGGAAAGTCGAGGAATGCTCCACGGGCTTTTACTTCGACCATAACTTATGCAGGTGTGAACGCGAAAAACTCTAATCACACATGCACTTTATGAATGGAGATTACACTTAATATGCACCGACTTAAACCTATAATAATTGCACCACCTTTCTATTCGCCCATTCTTTTGTATGTTCATTTCAAATAGTATAATTTTAAACCAATCGTGACTAAACCTTCAATTATAAGTACAGTTTATTTCAATGAGCTTTTTAATTAGGTGATGGGTTCTACTTTTTATTCGCAAATAAATTTTCCGTTCCGAGGAATAACTCCGAACTATTAGAAATTCTTTTACATCGTGTTTAGGTGTTGGTAAAAATATAGAAAATATAAATATATGTAAAAAAAATTATTTTATAAGATGACTTCAATTAAAAAATAGTAAATCTAAACTTCTATTTATCATTCTATTACTGAACTTTACAATCTTACAACTTTCACACTTAATTTAGATAGTTAGAGTTATAGGCCTTCTTGCAATAGAAATAGCTCAGGTATATTTTAGGATATTCAAATACAATTTTATCATTGCATATATAAAACAGTAATATACTTATTCAGTGATAGCTTCAATAATTCTTTCAGCGCGTAATATTTAAATATATTGAAAGAAAATTGTAAGAATTATAATCTTTTTGCATTTTCAATTTTAATAATAAAAAATGTTAATAAATAATTTGAAAAGATTAACTAAATTGAAAAACATTGAATAAAATTTTCTTTTGATGTAATTAACAAATCATAGAGTAATAAAACAAAGATGTTATACTTAAAATTACTTTACTGAATTATTATTAATCTTTGTCCACTTGAATCTCTATATTTTTTGTTTAAGCAATATTCCTAACAAAAACTATACCTAAATGTTGTTACATAAATATTCTTGTTCAGCGAAATATTTGATACTCTTGCCACATCCGTCATTGTTTGTTACACGGATAAAATACGGTATTAATGAAGAATGTAATTAAGAAGTCACATTAACGGATAGAAGTGCATGCCGAGAACGTGACTAATCGTACTTATATTTCTGTCAGCTTGTGCGAGTTTCCGCGCGCGCTTAAGATTAAAATTCTCAAGTCACATTAAAAATTCGATTTCAGTTGCAAAAACCTGCCGATCTCAAGGCATTGGTTCAACGACGAGAAGAGAACCGGTTATAACTTCAGGCAGCCTGGAAAACCCAAAGAGACGCCGCCCGTCATTGTTACCCTGGATGCTTCTGATCCGAGGAGGAAACACAAAGAGGATCCAGAGTACAAGTGAACCTACAGACAAAATTACTTAAGCTGATGCACATTCCTTCATGCGTCCCAATGAAAGTAATGGTTATTTGCATTTCAAACTGAATTCTTACAACTTATTCGTTTATGCCACTAACTATTAAAATTCGTTTTTGACTAATCAACTAAAACATAATCAGATAATGATATTCATTAATGTAAATTTTTCAGATCGTAATTCAAATAATCGTTCACTTTACGGGATAACGAAAGTGCGAGTGTGAAAACTTGCAACTTTGATGAGAGTCGCATATTTCGTCAAAGCTCGAGATCAACTTTTGCACTTACTATTCTTGCGACTCAGTTACTTTTATGTATGAGATATTAGTCGCCATTTCACGCACATTTTTTATCACCACAAGTGCCTACCTGTCTGAGCACGCGATTGCATTTGTAAATAGCTTTTTTTCTCTCATTCGAACTTCGACTACACTGTAGAACGCTTTTATTGCATTGATTACATCACTTTATATCTATCATTCTTTATGATCAATAATTTATTGTTGCAAGGCCGATTCAACAGTATCAAATACTGAAACTTCAAAGTATTTTATGTGTATCGTTACTTTACGTGTTTAGTTTTTTGCTATTGTAAACATATTTATAAATCACGAATTTCTTAAAAAATTGTACTTAACTCTTTCATATTGTGATATGATTATTTTTTTTAATCACGTTTTTACATTTACATCTGTAAAAAAGGTTGAATGATTTACTGTACTTAACTATTTCTAGACTTTATAAATCGATCATGAAATTTTGGTTTTTTGTACTTAACTTATCAAAAACTACTTTCAACCATAACTGTTATAAGTATTATTTTTTACATTTACATTAATAGATGTGTTAATAATTTAAATTTAATTTGTGTTATAACTGCGCTATATAGAAGAATATATAGTACTAGAAGAAAATTGTCATTACTTTAAGTAACGGCAAGCGTTAAATAATCCGTCAAAATGTAGTATAAGTTTTGTTGTTAAATTACTACCTTTTTATTAAGATAATTTTTATCATTATTATTGTTAAAGATTTATGTCACAGCTGCACAAGTAAAGAAATAAAAATTTTATATTTTAATTTGCATGTTAGCAGGACGTTAATAAATGAAAATTTTTAAATAAATACAAATATAATCACAAAAACATTTTTGTAAAATTATTATTACTTTATTTTGAAAATAATTTACGAAAATTGGTGATTTGTTACGTACATAAAATGTGTACAATATTGCGCACTTCTCTTTTTTAGTAAGAGAATTAATTATAATGCTTTAAATGAAAATATTGTTTTTTTAAATATATCTGCAATTTCACAGTATTTTTATATTACTAAAAATCTAACATCTTAAAAAGGTATAAATACATGTTTAGAAATTACGATCAACGAGACAAAGATATTTTTCATGAATTCTAAAATTGTTGCTATTCAAAATATTTAGTATGTTACTTCTGGTAAAAATTACGAAGAAACTGTAATATTAAACCTAAATTACCATATAGTAATATACTTGTATGATAATATAATTGTTGTAGATATTCCACATAAAACTGCATAAGGCAGTACTTTTCTTTTAAAAAGAAACAAGCCTCTATTTAGAATTTATAATCTTACAATTTATCTTCTCGTGAGATTTTAAGAAAACTATTATGGTTTTTAATGTGATATTAAGATTACATTACTGATGAGAAATAATCAGTTGCTATACATTATAAACTAAAAAACGATTTAATAAAATAAGGTTAAATATATAATGAGATATGATAAATTCAACTATAATACTTATTTCTATAATACTTTTGTATAACTACACTTGTAAAGATAAGATTGTAATATAGTTTCATTACAAAAAAAAAGAAAATTTAATGCTAATTTTAACGAGTGATATATAAATGTTTAAATGTTCATCATAGTAAATAATGCATATTTTTTAATTAAAAATTCGATAGAATATATCTCTTGAAAACTATCACTTTAATATACTTATTTATCTTGTAAATTTTCAATATTAAAATATTTTTTTTGCCTACTTTGCGACACGGAAGGATTTAAAGAATTCCTCAGACCACATGTTTGTCACCTTTGTTTTCGACTTGAGCGATAATTTACATGCGTTCTGGGATATTCTTTTCTGTTTCTCCTTAGGTGCGTAATCTAGTATTAAATATGTATAATATTTTAAAATTATTATACAAATTTTTTAGATAAATTCATTCTACACCGACTTCTACCTTCATAAATAATTACATGAATAAGGTTGTTGAATACGAATTTACTTTCATAATCATATTGATTATCACAATTAGCTTTTTGAAAAACTAATTGATCATTAATATAACGAGGTACAAATCCTAACATGTTTGCTTCACTATTAGAAACATATTCATTAAGATTTTTGAAAAACGAATCTTCTTCTTTGGCAAAATTGATATTTCTAAGATAACCAGCAAAATAATTATCATTAGGTACTAAATGATTACTGAGTTCAGTTATTTCATCTAAACTTGATAATTCTTGAGTTTTAGAAAAATTTGAAGAACAGTCAAGATTATCATCGTTATTGTTTGTAGGTAATACTTGCTGTAAATGTATTTGCTGAGAAGAATAAGCAATTTGTAATTGGCAAGGCTTTTTCCATGTATGTGTTGGATTTGAAGGGATTAATTTGCAATCACTCCAATTACCTGAAAGAAATGTAATTTTATTTAATACAATTTCTGAAATTTATTATATTTTTCAACAGAATTTCATACTTTCCATATATTTAACTTACTTCGTCTGCGTGATTTTTTAGAAAACAAAATATCTCCACATGCTTCTACATACTTCATTAATGACTCAACTACATGAATGTTTTCAGTTACATTTACATTTTCATTTTTGAGATTAGCTGATATTGTTGTTGATTTTTCTTCTAAGCTGATTCGATTTAGTTTCTCTTCAATTTCTTCAACATTGGTCGATTTAATATTTTCTAATTTGAATAATGTACTAAGATCGTCATCATGTAACTCAAAGGTTAGATTACTTTCTTGATTTATTTCTCTATGAATTTTTGATGATGATCGTGATCGATATCCAGATGAAATTGTTCGATTTATTGGAGTCATATCATTACTCAATGGACTTTGCATTGTAATATTCACATTAATTCCATGTTCATTTTGTATCTTTTTTGTAAATCTTGTGTTACGACGATTTTTTTTACTATAAAAGAATAACACAAAAAATTTATTAAAGAATATGTTTTAGAAGTATATAAAAAACAAGAAATTTAAAAATTTAACTAAAAAATTAATAATTTTACATGCCAACTTACTTATAACCAATGCTTTCTGTTGGAGTAATTTCATCAAATACGTGTCGAGAATTAACTTTGTGTGTATTCATAAAAGCAGCAACATTAGCTCTGCCTTTTATTGTTTTGCCAAACCAATCAAGTACAACATTTTCTGCAAGACAGCTTTCCAAACCAGAAACAAGCCCATCAGCAAGAGCAAAGTAATTGTTCATAAAGGACACAGCCCTCGAATAGTCTTGATTCATTATGTTATTTACTTGTACTTTATTTTTTGTAATTAAATCAATTTAATAAATACTGAAATATAATTTACATGACATAATGAATTTATTAGATTAAATTAAATGAATTTCTACAAATATATAATATTGAAAACTAGAATTCATATAATTCATGTTTACTTGTTACTCTGCAGTTTCTGATTCTGATGATTCCTCAATTAAACTTTCTGATATATCACCTGTGTTATCCAAAATTGATTTTTTCTGTGCCTCAACTTCGAGTAAATAATTTAACAATACTTTATTGTGCTTTATGAACCCCTTTTGTATTTTTCCCATATACGTAATAGTTTTAGATATATCAACTGCAAATAAAATACAAGTTCAATAAAAAATATCAATACAATTTAAAATTTTTAAAATGATCAATAATATTACTTTTTCATATGGAATATATATGTATAATATTTTATTATTAATAACAAAAAATGGAATTATTTTTCACCTAATGATTCAGCAATATCACCAAGTGCAGATTCCTTAGTAGCCTTCAATCTTTTACTACTTGGTAGCATCTTAAAATTTTCACAAGGAAATTTACATTTCCTTAACTTTTGTTTGTTTAAATAACAAATAAATTACAAATGCAAAATTGGTAACCATCAATTAAGAAGAAATTAAAGGGACAAAATACCTCCCTCGTTTGATTGATGTGTAAGTATACTATACTATATGTTATGACTATTGACTATATTATATACAAAGAGGAACAGAAATGGCGGGAAAATAGTCAACAGCTTTTCGAGAACACATACTACATTGGTCAAATCTTTTTTGAAATTAAAAACACTAATGTACATTGAAACTGAATTTCTTGTTATATTTAAAATTTAATCACCATATAGACGTTAAATGATACATAATAAAATGTTTATTAATACAATAAAAACATATTCAGCAATTCAATTACTACAAACTGCACTCGATTGACTCAGTATACAATTCAGCTAATGAATCAACAGGTTGGCGATAACACAGAAATTTACAGATATTTTGTAGTGGTAACACTGTCAAGCGCTGAAATTCAAATACTTTTTATGAAAATCGAGAAAACCGTAAATTTTATATCTTTAAAATAGGCTTTTTATATTGCTCTAAAACTACGATATACCCACAACGTAATCAATAACAAACGCTCAAAAATAAACGTGAACAGTATTATACTATATCGGATAAGTCCACAGTTTCTGATATAACCAGATAAGTCCATAATTTTTTGTTAACGCATCAGAAAATGATGTAAACGGCTCAAGCCACAGAAATGTAATTTAAATTGAACCATATATAAAAATAAAGGTTACACATTATGAAAAGTATAATTTTTTATATAGCACGATTTCTTTTAATTTATCTGTAAAAAATTTAATTTTGTTTTGAAATTAATATAATTCTGTAGCTTCGAAGCATAACGACATAAGTCCACTTTTTGCGTTTCTGAGTAAAATGGGTTTCAATGTTCAAACTTATTCGTAAGATCGGAATAAACGAGATAGGGCGCGATACTGTATACTAATCAATTAACACATTTAAAATAAACATTTACACGGTGGCATAATCAGGTTATGCATTTTCTCCTTCGTGAAAACTCGATAAAAGTATGAAGTTATGTCGTTATGCTGGGAACTTGGACTTATTTAATAGTCCGGTTCCCGTTTATTTTTCAATCATTTTCGTTAATTTAATTATGAATTCCGATCAAAATTAACAATTAATTAACGAATAATTATGTTAAAAATAATACAACTTGAATTCGCAATAAATTAAAAGGCATTTTTTTTATTTCGTAAAAGAACAGGTATTATAAACTAATTTTCAAAATTCTCACGTTTATGCACTTAACGTTTGTAAAATTATAAATTTTATCTAGTTATTGTATAAAAAATAATATAAAATAATTTTTATATTCTATTTGGTTCGATAAAATAAATCACTGCTGGACTTATGTTGTTATGCCGCGCACTAAATTTGAAAAATGGACTTATTATGTTGTTACGTTTTCCGTATATCGTAGCTTTAGGGTAATATTTTAGCTACAACTGATAATTTTAAATGAAAAAGACCCATTTAAAGATACAAAATCCAAAATTTTTTCGATTAAAAAAAAATGGACTTATGTCGTTATGCCTCGGAGGCACAGAATTAATAAGTGCAAAAATCTGTTGTTAAAAATTTTTCTTCAACTATTTAACATAAGACAGAAGTATTTTATATCTTTCATTTGATTTTATTTAGAAATGCTGATCGTACTTTAAACTTATATGGCAAAGGACCGGTATAAAAATATAAAGTATAAGTACTCATGAAGGCCGAAATATCGTTAAAATTATCATCAAAGTGCAAGCATATAAAACAATTGAATATATTCAAATCATTGTTCAAAATTTGTTTTAACATTATTTAATGAAGCCCACACTTACATTTCAATGATTGCAATCGTAAAATTTTACAATAATGTATTTATATGGAAGTAATAAAAAATTGAAATATTTTACGATTTGTATTTTTGATTTATATCAAAAAGAAGAAAAAATTTTTCTAAAGATAAGTGTATTCCAACATATTAATGTAAATAGACGCTATTCAAACTTTTTCAGCAGTGGTCAATTGTTTGTTTACATTCGAATAACCTTTGAAGAATGTTGAGCGCAGTGCGTCGCTAATCGCGAATACGCGGAATTTGGGAAACCCTCTTCTGCCTCTTGCCGAGCGCGCACTTGTTGCGGGTTTTATTACGAGCCGCGATCACGTTTGAAAACATTTTTCCCCACCACGCTCGTGTCTATGGGATATTCATATATGGCAGTATTGTTTCTTACCGTCATCGAATCTTAAACAAACAAAATACTTTTTCGTCGTCCCGCCGCGCGAATGGATTTCAGTCGCGCGTTAGTAACTCGCTAAAGAGAGTCAGTGTGAATTTTCTTTTGCATCTGTTGCTGTGCAGCATAGTTGAAAAAAAATGTCATCCGGAAGATCAAATTCGGCCGGCTCGAGTTCAGGGTAATTTTTCCATATTAATATAATTATTTTGTCGAATAAATAATTGTGGTTTTTATGAATTATTCCAAATGTTAGATCAGATAAAGATGGCGAATCCGAAGCTGAACAAGCTGTTAATTTAGAAGATGAAGAAGTCAAATCTCAAAAAGCTTCCGATGATGAATCTGCAAAAGAAGATTCTGAAGACGATTTAGGTACGTTTTATGCAAATATGCGATAAAGAATTTCTGTTATCTTCCCAAATTAATTTAATTAAATATTTTTTTCTCTATAGATTTATATAGTAATGTATAAATTATTTGTGCAACATGTTTAAATTTCTTGTTCAGTATATTCTTTTACTGTTTATTTTAATGTTTCATAAAAAAAAATTCTTACTAAACTATACTTTGATGTAAACTGTTAAACTAGGTGTTAATTATTCTGAGGATGATGAGGAGGAGGAGCAAGAGATTAAAAGGCCAAAGAAAAGACCTAGAAAAGCACTTAATGATTTTATCATCCAAGAAGCTGAAGTTGATGATGATGCTGAAGATGATGAAGAATGGGAGGAAGGAGCACAAGAAATAGGAATTGTTGAAAATGAAATTGACGAAATTGGTCCAACTGCTAGAGAGATAGATGGAAGAAGAAGAGTAGCTGACTTTTGGGAGTAAGTTAAAAAGTTTATATATATAACTACATATTCAAGAATAATTCATCAAGAATATATATAGAAGAATATATTTTTATCTTTAAACAGCACAAACAGTTCAAAAGAAGATGAAATTGAAGCGTACCTTCGAAATAAATATGCAAACAGTACTGCTGTGTCTCACCAATTTAGAGATGTTGAACAAATGAATGATGAAATCACTCAGCAAACTCTGTTGCCTGACGTGAAAGATCCAAATCTCTGGCTGGTAAAATGTCGAATTGGTGAAGAAATGTCCACTGTTCTTTTACTAATGCGAAAATTTCTTACATTTCAATACAGTGGTAAATTATCAAAATTTTTAATCTGATAAGTTCTTTGCATACAATATAATTTTAATTTTCTTTTTACAGACAACCCATTAGTAATTAAGTCTGTGATTGCACTTAAAGGTGTTAAAGGTTTTATCTATGTTGAAGCTTATAAACAAATTCATGTTAAAGCTGCTATTGAAAATATTAGTACCTTAAAAATGGGCTTTTGGCAACAACAAATGGTTCCCATAAAAGAAATGACAGATGTTCTTAGAGTAAAAAATCCTGTCAACTTAAAACAAAATCAATGGGTTCGAATTAAAAGAGGAATATATAAAGATGATATTGCACAAGTTGATTATGTTGATATTGCACAAAATAAAGTACATTTAAAATTGTTGCCAAGAATCGATTATAAAAAACTTAGGGGTGCACTAAGATTAATGTCAGATGATTCTGATCCTCCAAAACGAAAGAAAAATTTTAGACCACCTGCAAAGCCATTTAATATAGAAGCTATTCGAGCTATTGGGGGAGAAGTATCAAATAATGGAGATTATTTAGTATTTGAGGGAAATAATTACTCTCATAAAGGGTGAGTATTTAAATCTGTCTTATTTTAATCATTATTACTTTGTTTTTATTTTATATTTAATAAAAATTTTATTTTTAATTTTAGTTTTTTGTACAAAAACTTTAATATAAATGGTATTATAAGTGAGGGAGTAAAACCAACATTATCAGAAATCGAAAATTTTGAAGAAACTCCAGAAAATGTAGATATTGAATTAACTGCTACTGAAGTTAGTGGTAGGAAAGATGGTTTAGTGTCTCACAACTTTACTGCAGGTGATAATGTAGAAGTTTGTGAAGGTGAATTGATGTATTTGCAAGGAAAAATTGTCTCCATTGATGGAAGTAAAGTTATGGTTATGCCGAAACATAAAGATCTAAATGAAGCCATTGAGTTTTTACCAAATGAGTTAAAGAAATACTTTGCTATTGGAGATCATGTTAAAGTAAACTTCTTGATAAAAAATCTCTAATGTTTCTTTCTGTAGTTTTCATTATACAATTTATTTACAGGTATTGACAGGCAAATATGAAGGCGATACTGGTCTAATAATTCGTATTGAAGAGAATCGAATTGTTTTTTTTTCCGATTTATCGATGTATGAAGTTGAAGTATTATCTGACAATGTACAATTATGTCCAGATATGGCAACAGGTGTTGACAGTCTTGGCAAGTTTCAATGGGGTGATCTTGTACAATTTGAAGCTCAAACTGTAGGTGTAATTATTCGACTTGAAAGCGAGAATTTTCAAGTATTATCAATGCATGGAAAAGTCGTTAGCACTAAAACTGGAGGTTTGATTAAATATAGAGAAAATCAAAATACAACAGCTTTAGATATGTATCAGAATTCGATTAAAAGGAAAGACATCGTTAAAGTGGTGGACGGTCCGCATTGTGGTAGAGAAGGAGAAATAAAACATTTATACCGAAATTGTGCGTTTTTGTACTCAAAAGTGTATATTGAAACAGGTGGAATATTTGTATGTAAAACACGACATTTGCAACAAGTTGGGGGATTTAAAACAGGTACACTAATTGATTTTAATAGTGTCCCAGCCTATGCGTCACCTACACGTTCAGAAAGGTAAACATAATAATTACATTTATGTTTAAGGAGATGTCAGAGCCAATTGTGGATACCTACAATGATTTTTTTTTTTTTTTTTTTTTTTTTAAAGTATATTTTTAAGTTTTGTAAAATTATTGTGTTCACTGTTTACAGTACTTTAAGGAACATCAGATGACTTATATAATCAGTAAAAATAAATAAAACAAAAATTTCGGTAACTACGTAATTCTGTGTAATAGAAAAACTATTATTCTAAACTTAATTTTTACCGTGTTAATGTTAAATTTATTTTGTACTACTTTTATCAGAAATATTATTTCTTAAATCAATATTACCTATCCGTAAAAAAATTAGTATAGGCTTTTTTGTTGTAAGGTTTTTTTTATCTAAATAATATTATTAGGTAAGTAATTCTGTTATTTATTTTTTAGTGGTAAAAGTAAAGGTAAAAGTCGCTTTGGACCAAATGGACCGACTCGCGATAAAAAATTGATTGGTACAACTATTAAGATTACGGGTGGTCCTTACAAAGGAAATATCGGTTTTGTTAAAGACGCTACTGAAAGTACAGTACGCGTTGAACTTCACTCACCAAGCCAAACCATTTCTGTTGACCGGTCCCACATCACAAATATTGTTCAACCAGGAGCAACAGTAGTTCCTGCTCCATGTATTTATACTCCAACTTACAGTCAAGGAGGACGAACGCCGATTTATGGTATAAAAGAAGGTTCAAAAACGCCAATGCATGGCTCTCAAACTCCAATGCATGGATCTCAAACGCCAATGCAAGGATTTCAGACTCCATTATACGATAGTACGTGTTTTTTTCTTCTTTTTTTTTTATAAATTTGTTATGCCTCAAAACAATTATAATTGTTTTCAATGAGTACTCCCGCTCTTTTATTAGTAATAAGTAAATGATTTACTAATTTGAAACTAACTACGGAAATTTACTTATTTAGCTGGAGCACGGACTTATTACGGTTCATTGACGCCATCTCAAGATGGGTCAAGAACACCAGTTACAACTGGGGCTTGGGATCCTACTGTATCAAATACTCCAGCTAGAAGTAGTGAATATGATGATGATGATGCTGCAGAAGATGAAGCTCCATTTTCACCAATGTATGATTCTACATCTACTGGCGCAATATACGATCCAGAACAAAGTTTTGAACTTGAAGAACCACCAAATACTTTACCATCAAGTTCAATATTAAGTCCTACCTATGTTACATCAGCACCAGCTGAAACTGAATTTATGAATTCTCATTTGGACTATTCACCATCATCTCCAACTGATTCAAATAAATCTTTAACTACTGGTAGGTTAGGTTTTTTTTTTTACAAAAACTTTGTTGTTTATGTATACCACTATTTACAAATACTTTTTTACAGATGAAGTACAAACTTCCTACTACGGCTCGCCTGCATCACCAGATAATAAAGAGCCGTAGCTTTTCTAAAAACTACGTTTTGCAGTATAACTGCAATTTATTAAACTGAACTAAAATTATTAAATTTATTATGAAACCTAATTTTTCGGTTACTTATAGTTTACTATATTCATAGTAAGGTATTTATTTACATATTTTTGATAAGTTTCTGTTTTATTACTCTTAAGAACCAACTATATTTAGTTTTTTAGTTTAACTAAAAATATCTTTCAAAGATACTATTTAAAATTGAAAAGTTACTAGCTTTAGTTTAGTAAGACTATTTTCCATAATTAGTTGCATAATATTTATGAAAATAAATAACTAAATATATTTTTATTCTGTTGGACCTACAAAATTTCCATTTAAAATAAAGTATTCCTTTTCTTTTATATTAATTTTGTTAATAATATTTCTTTCACGGCATAATATAGTGAATATTCAAAAATGTTACTTAAAACTTTAGCTTCCAATATTCATTAACAATGTTTATTGTAAACACTTTCTTGAATCTTTTTTAAAAATTATTATTAAAAAAGTACTAAAATATAAATCTTGACAGAATCGTGATTAACACACACACGCGCTCACATAGTGTAAGTCTATCAATAGTTATAAGAAATATATTTATAATTAAAAAGCTGTTTAGTAATATTATTAATATAGTTTTCTAGTTCATATAGGTCTAATGTATAAAGGTTATTTTTAGCTTGTTCATATAATGTATACCAAGGAATGATATAGTATAATAAACAAGTATTTCTCAATAAGGCAAAAAATATATTTAAAAAAATTAAACTATCTATCAATAATTAACACTTTAAGCGCTGACAATGTATAAGCATTTTCTCACTTAAATGCCAATCGGTATATATTTTTTTTAAATATTAAAATTGTATATTTTTAATATGAAATACTTTATTATTTTTAACTTAAGTTACATAATTTCAT
>JAWWEQ010019048.1:0-31542 GCA_035583055.1 Torymus tubicola
GTGTCTATTTTATGGCCAAGTCTAAAATAAATAGTCAGTTATTGGGTAAAAAATGTTTTGGATTTCCACCAGGGAATGTCTACAAAATTATATCGACAGACCTAAACTATAATAATTTCTATCATACCAGATTTCCGACATCCCCTCGATGTCTCTAATTCATCGCATCTACCATTGAAAAGTGTACACCAGCATGCTCATTAATCCCCCAACCATTCAAGACACCACCCCCTGTTCTCTCTTAAACACTCTTGCATCACTCTCCCTCTCTCTCACCGGCAAGAGTCCATGAACTGGCAAATTCTCAACACACCGACGCCTCGTTTCCTCAGCTCGTGCCTTGTCACCGACGCCGCAGCAACTCTCCTCTGGCTCATACCTTTGAAGGCGACGCCCGTCTGCAGTGTAGCTCAGTAACGTTTCAGTTGCCTCGCGTTGTCGTGCCTGTTTTTTGGAAACTGGATTTAATTAAAAACGTGGCGAGGGTTGGTAATAATGGGGGAGGATGTCATTTTTTTTTAGGGTCGGTGAGGTTAACGAGATGTTGCGGGGGTTGGTTAAAGTCGCGGGTTTCTTTTGAAAGTATGGTAAAGGTATCTGACAGTAGTTAAGAAGTTGTTGGTGCATTTCAATAAAAAAAATATTTGTGTTTAGCGATTTAAAGTTGTTGAAATTTACGTATGAGGTTTTAATGAAATTTTATTATTATGTATTTTATATTCTAAACAATAAATAATATTAATGTCGTCGCCATATTTCCTTTATATTTTTAGCGTGATTAGAATTGAAGCAGAAATCTAAAAAATATGATAAAAATTATAAATTAATACGAACGTTCATGTCTCTTTCAAAACCAATATAAGTAACAAATAGTTGCTTATTCAAATGAAAATAATATAGTATAAATATATTCATCATTCAGGATTAAAAAATAAAATGTTATCTGCGTAAAACAATAAATATATTGATTACAAAATCGCTACATTCTTCATCAACATCCCCCACAATTTATTTCAACTCTCATATATATATAGCTCAAATAAACTCTACCATCATCAACCATCATCAACCATCATTTGATTTTTACCTCTCAAGCTCTCTCTCTCTCTCCTACTCTTCGCCAGCCCTCCACCCAACGTAATCAAAATACAACCCTTTAAATAAATCATTCTACCGAACGAGCCCATAAACTCTCCTATTACTCGACCATCCAGCAAACCCTCCTATCTAACCGTCAAAACCAATCGCAATCGTAAATTCCTAACCTTCTCAATGCGATAGCCCCTAGCTTGGCTCTCGAGTACTTCGGTCTCACTCCTGAGACGGACCACGGGCGGGGCTAGTAACCGACGTCGTCGTCTACATCGTCCCGATAAATCACCAGTCGCCGGCATATCCCTTTTAACGTCGAGAATGCAAAAGCCGTCGTGCAAAGGTATATATATATAGAGGAGGTTGGGAAAAGTCTGCGCGCGACGGGAAATCGATCTGCTAAGAGAGAATGAGAGAGAGAGAGAAAGAGCGTTCAGCTGTTGACGTTGATATGGGGGTATATGTATAATGGGGAGTATGAGAGGTTTGAACGTTCCCGCGTGCGGTGCCGGTGTGTGCTGACATCTGTAGGTTAGGTAAGGAAGTTAGTACGTAAGTTCGGTTGGTAAGTAGAGATTGTAGAGAATGATGTTGATGGTATGTATATGTAATATTATTTTTTGATAATTGTTGGTTTCTTGGTTTGTATCTTGATTTTTATTTTAGTAATAGTTGTAGAATCAACTTTTTCTTAGAAGACATTTTGTTTTAATTGTAAAATAGTTAGACAATACAAATGCCAAAATCGTTCGAAAGTTTAAAAAAAAAACAGAATTTTGTTTCTTGTTAATATTAAAATTGTGAAACGAATGAGAAAAATAACTTATTTTACATTATAATTAAGTAAAGAGCATTTGAAGAAATATTAAAGCTTTAAAAATAAGATATAAATCTCTATTCATGATTTTGCAATTACTGAAATAACAAATTAACTGTCCGCAATATCCATAAACTTTTAAATTTTCAACAGAAGATGCTTTATAGTAAAAGTAAGTTTTTTATTATATTCATAAATTCAGCGCAAAAAATGTATACAAAATGAACTTTCAGCTGTATAATAAAAAAAAATATAATAAGTAAAAGACAATAACCAAATCAACAGGTGCGTTGTTACTTCCTATTACGCGCACTCGTCGGAAAATTGAGTGTAATTCATTTGCAACAAGTTCCAAGAACTAAGCAAACTGAACAATGGCCTCTTCAAAGTCAAAGTACAACGTTGTTACGCGGATTGTCCTTCAACTGTAGACGAAGACACTTATTGTCGCAAAGTCCGCAACTTATCTGAAAATTTCTTTTAAAAAAATTCTTCTTGCGCAATGCGTACTCTTCGTATATCTCTATAGAAAAGTTGTATTTTATAAAATATATATCAACAAAGTAGTTCAATGTATTTTACTTCGACGATATTACGAAGTTATTGCATTGAAAGACGATTTTGAAGTTCATGCAGGCGCATTACAAACTATCTTTGAAACTTCATTCGGAACCTTTACCGAAACACCCGGACAGTGAAAACTTTTGTAGAATCGATTTTTGAATTTCAATATGTTTCCTCTTCTTCGACATCTAACTAGAGCTTCCGAAGTTTCTATGGGAATCAGTTTACAATGCGAAAAATTTTATTCGTATATTTATGGAATAAACTCATCGTCATTACCAAGAATATAATTTAATTTTATTATGTCTTTTATGTTATATCAAAGTTTTCTATAATTTTTATGACAGTAGATACCTGAAATATTTTTATTTTTTTTTTTTTAGAACGAAGACTAAAAATATTTAAAAAATGATGAAAAAAATTAACACCTTAATCTATAATCATAACTCTATGTATCCAAGATCCATTTCTTCTCAACGCAACAATAACAACCAGGTAAACCCTGACCATCGATACAACCATAACCCACTATAATATATATACCCAATAATCATAGCATAAATCCCCGCGTACGTCCAGTTCTCCTCACCTTTACAGTTACAAAACGCCACTTACCTACTTGCCACACGAACCATTATGCACGCTCGTATAACATTGCGCCTCTGTGACACCCGCTCGTTGCCATCACAGCGAAAATTCACGTAGTAGTCCGCACCCGCGCGACAAAAGAATTATCGTTACGCAAACGTTCCGATGGCCTCGTCGTCGTCGTCGAGAGAGAGAGAGAGAGAGAGAGAGTCAAAGGACTCTTCGGTAGCCCGGTTATGTAGGTCGCTGATGATGAGGAGAAGGAGGAGGTGGGGAGTTTGCATCTTGCGTCCTGGAAAACGAGCGGAGCCGGATGTCTTCGGGTAATTCGATCGATCGATTGGCCCGAGTGGAAGAGACTGGATGAGTCGCGAATTTATGTATATTTGGTAGGTAGATGTTGATAGAGATGAATTAATTATTTGTACTATGCTATTTATATGTCAGTGTGAAAAATTAACTGACAGATGGCAGAGTGTGTTGAGAAAACACGTAAGTGCAAAAATATTGAGTACACTATTTTTATCGCGAACAGTTATAATAATAACAGTTTCCAGTTAAGATAAACATGCAGAGCGATCAAAACTGAAATTGGTACAACCAGATACATGAGCGCGAAATATATGGATTTTTACTTACAGAACAGATCAGCAAAGCGGAAAAGATTTTTTCGCACATAATTACTAGAACGAAAAAGAAAGTACATAGGTATTATAGCCTTTATGAATTGTAAAGCATCTTTTTCATACTCGAAGAGACATTGGTAATGACATGCAGAACCTCCTAAAAATGGAAATTGCAGTTTTAGCGTTATTTATTAGCGTCAAAGGCAAACTTTTTAATGTTTTATAAATGAATTGAAAGTTATCTCTTTCATCGCTTTATTTTGAAAATTATTAAAAATTCTAGATCGTGTCTTAAATACATATACTTGTATATAATTTGAAAGGAAACTTTAAATCTGTTATTTCTCATTTATGCCGTAGCCGAATTTTCTAAAGAAAATACATTTTAGCTAAGAATATGCATAATGTGTAAAGTTTCGAGTTGATTGCTATTAGAATTTCATGCATGAAGAAACTGTATATCGTACCTTAAATATTTAGCTTCAAGATTAGCCAAACTTACTTTTTAACATTTAACATAAATCATGAGAAAAAAAAATTACAATACAATAATTCTTTTCAAAATCATATAAAATTCACGAGCTCATTTTTAAATAAGTTATAAAACCCTTATAAGACAAATTTATTATAAAGCCATGTAGTTATGATTCTTTTTTTATTATTAAATTTGGTATATTTTCATTAATAAATTGATTACTAAAAACTTATAAACAAAATATCGTTTCTTCCCGATCGAAACCTCGGCCTTGCAACCTCGCTCATCCACGACAATAATATCCCAGCAACCTCAATCACCCCGACCCACTTTACCCGCTTATCATCCGCCAACCAATCCATATTTTTTCCTTCCATCCGTAATCCCAATCCTCTTTAATCCACCACCACCGCAGCACCAGCATCATAACCACCTACGCACCTCCCCTTCACCTATTATCACAACAACAGAACTGATTCCTTCCTCTTACCATTCACTCATCCACCCACACACAACTGGTCCCATTACACCTCACTCTCACGCCTCAAGAAAGAGAGAGAGAGAGAGACAAAGAAAAGTGTTCCGCGCTCACGCGCGCGCATTATGCGAAAGTAAAACGACGATGTCGGGCGCGGGTACATCTTGGAATGAAACCGGAAGCGATGATGACGCACGCACACACCGTAGCAAAGGAATCTAATTCGCGCATCCCGGATCCTTCGAGATCGAGAGTGTGTCGAGTTATACACGACGTTTTACGCGAAATAAAAACGCGCGCAGGGTGCGGTTGTTGTATGTATGTGTGTAGGTGTATATATATATAGGAGACGCAAGAAGCGTGAAAGTTTGATGGGAGGATATCGGGTATAAGGATGGAAAATTGGGAATTGAGATTGGATTAGAGGTCGCTTGTTTTGTGCGATGGATGATGGGAGTTATTATATGGCTATGAGGTGGAGAGAAATTTCGTGCGGCTGCAACGGTGGTTGATTGATAATTGAGGTTCGTGAAATGGGAGGGTTTAATGGATGAACATTGATTTCTTCAACTACAATTAATGGGGTTTGCAACTTTAGAATTTTGCAGTATGATTGATATATACTCATGGTATGTCTGTATATTTTATTTCAACTTTCTTTTATTGAATCAATATATTTATAAATTGTATTAACAGTCTGCTAAACTATTTATTAAAAAATTAGATTTAAAAAAATTTCATAAAAGATACGTTATAAATAAGCGTTTCGATAAAAAATATTCGTAACTTAATAATTTTAAAATCCATACATTTCTTAACTCATCTTGACTGACACCACCTATACGTATAACTTTTGTATATCAAGGATCTATTTACCCATTCACATAAATAATGAAAAAATAAAAAAATTAATAAATAATAAATAACCATTTGATAACATTTAAACTTGACCATTTATATTTTTCTAATACGAAAAATCCGGTCACCCCTATTATAAATATTTCCTTTATATCATCCTTACTATTTCCGCTCTTTAATCGTAATATTTACGTATACAAACAGTATCCTAAAACAAACAAATATAATTTCTCTGATCAGTCATGAAAATAAACTTTAAAACTATAGTACGAATCAATGACCTTTATACACCTGACACTCCATAACATATGCATCCAACGATTCTCTCCCTCATTGTCACATCCCTCGCGTCGACTCACGTACTTCCTTCAATATTATTCCACACTGCACGCTATCCCCTTACGTAATCCTCAAACCTCTACAAAAACCATTTCCCACATCCATCTACCTATTAATACCCATACCTATCCTCACACGTACACATCTATCTATACGACTGATCACGAAGAACCAGCAGCAGCAACCGAAGCGCACGCGTGCATATAGCCGCTCGCGCAGGTACCGTTGCATCGTCGGCTTGCGCGCGTCCTTCGGGCAACACAACAAGAGTAAAATCGCCTGCATTCCAATGCAGGTCACGCTGCTGCTGCTGCTGCTGTTGCCTGTTTCCTCTATATATATATACACACCTGCGTAGTCGTCGTTTGAGTTGTTGATTTTCTTATTTTTTTTTTTTTTTGTTTCTTTGGTTTTAGAAGGAGGGGCGTAGTCCCAAGTGATAATCTCCTTATCCGCATTCCCTCGTTGAACATAGGTTCCTAGAGAGAGGAAGAGAGGGTGTGTGCTGGTATAATAAGTGCAGGAGGTATTGGTGAGTTGGCGATGAATGAGAGGAAAACACTTGCACGAATTTTATACTTTTTTGCTAGTAAACATTTGGTACTGGTTTTAAAATAGATCGTGGAAGGTTGTGTAAAAAAAAAATTATATAGGATAAAAGTTATTGACCAAGATTTATAATGTATTTGATAAACGAAGAATGTATAAATAAACAATGGTATTATAAAATTATGTATCAGGTATAAATAAATGATAATTTTATTGGTATTTAATTTTAATAACGTAGAAAATATAAGAATATTTCAAGCTTACATAAAAGTCAACTAAAAGCAAAAGCTCGTTTATCAGATACCCACTCGCGAATCCATCCCTAAATTGAATACATTATTCAATCTTTATATACATCTTTGATCCAATGTACATTAATTTTCTTTTATAGACACATATTACGAACCATTCATCATACGTACATATAATATTGAGTTTTCGTATACCTAAATAAACCTAACTACAAGCATAAATTAAACAGATGCTATTTTAATATTATAGGTCAACCATCTTCAATTCCTTGAGAACTAAAAAATTGTCATTTTATTTTAAAACGAGAACTTCTCCTTCACTATTTTTAACAACCGACAACCCGTACACACCCAATTACGCAACGAAGAAAAAAAGGCACACACACAGCTGTCAACAATTAGCCAGACAGATTTACGACCCTCTCGTTTTGAAATTCATAGTACGATACGTAGTCGGTGGCAAATGCAGGATGAAGAAGTTTGAATTCGTTATAAGGGTGTGTATAATACCCGCGAGCGTTAATTTATATATAGCCCCATGTTGTTAGTTGCAGCAGCAAGCGGTAGAATTTCGCGTCCGATCATTTGCACGAGGGTCCATTATTCAAAGGCTGCTGAGAGAATTATATACATACATATACACACATCGGTACGGTATAATTCCTCGTTGTTTATTCACGGCGGCTTGAGCGCGCCGCACCGTCGAAGTGGGCTTCGATTTGCTGATTTGCATGCGGAAGGTAAACATTCGATACGATCGCCTCATCGTTTGCAGTGTAGTTGTAGCCAATTTTTTTTTCGTTTGTTTGTTTGGATTTTTTGCTTGGTAATGTAGATCGTGACGATAACTGTGCTTGAGTATAATTGATGCTCCTTTTTTTACGATTCAACGCGTCATTACCCTCTGAAGATGTTGTTCGTGGATAGTTTTAAGAAACCTTTGTATTTGAACTTAAATATTTTCTGTTTAATAAGAAAAAAAATATTGTTTCTTATATTAAAAATTATTATATTAACGTACACAATGCACGTGATCCATACAAAAATAAAATGAAAATCACGTGGTATACACCTCGACCCGCGTATTTACATCGATATTCCAACCGTGCGTCAGAGGAGAAAGTCGTTAAAAACCTTCGATTCGCCGCCTTTTGTCGACTAAAATATTCTATTTAAATCCTCAACGTTTTTTTCTCTCATCTCGCACTTTCTAAGTGCATTTTATGAAAATTCGAGTCACACCGGTTGCGGTTTGAATACGAATTTTTCTATACAGATCTGTGATATGTAATGCTTATAATGACGTAAAGAAAATGGAGAATATATGTTAATCAGTGATCAGGGTATGACGAGGAACAGTAGAAAGTTGTGATGAACCGGAAATGTTGAATTTTTTTTTTCGGAATCATTAGTATGACTAACCGATTATATAAGATCAAGCGTATACGTATACTTCGGGATATCGAAACTACAGTTTAATCAAAGAATTCGTCATGTATATACCTTCACTGGAGTAATGAACCATTACCATACATTTCACGAATATCCTAATTGACACAATTAAACATTTGCTAAAGAAAAATAAATCGAACTTCTCGATATGCAATATTGTGTCACGTCAATCAATAACAGGCGTCGATGTACTACCAAAAATACGAAATAATCACCAGGTCAGCAGGTGCACTTACAGTATATATACATATATACTGTCAGTCATTCATTATATATACAGGTACACAAACACGAATGTACCACGTATATAACCCGTGAAAAATTCAAAACCGCAAGTAACGTTACATAAAATAACATATGCATAGTTTAATATAGTTCAACGCGAGTTCAGGCCGCTACCGCCGCGTTTGGTCACACACACACACATACATACACGCGAGCGCGCACATGAGATGACATCAAAATGAACCGTACACGCAGAGAGCTGCCGCCGCATTAGGACTCGTTTATCCGCTTTATTATGCCAGTGCGCGCGTGCTCACGTTAAAGCTGGTATTTGATGGTATATGTGTGTGTGTAGCGTTTCCTGAATGGGTGAATTTTTATTTCAGAAGGTGTCTTTTCTTTCTTGGATCCTGGTGTTGTAAGCGACTTGTATATATGAAAAATAAGGAAAATTTTCTGGTTTGGGGTTACATTTTTTTCGTGCAGATTGTTTTTTTTTATGAGTAATTGTTATCTTTTTTGTAAATACTGGACGTAAAAGATATGAAAGCCGTTTACAACGTTAAAAATCTAAAAAGAGGTATACTTGATCGAAAAATCCAGAAAAACGGTAAAAGTAAAACTCCAAATATATCTGTATAGCAACCATTTCGAATAATTTACATATCACAACAAACGTGCTTGTATATCTCTCGACAACCACAACAGCATCGTACATATATATATAAAAGAAAAAGAAATTATATATATATAATAAATATACACCACACACAGCGCACGCAAAAACCATTGCGAATTCCACTCGAGCGGCCCACTTCCATCGCCATTCACATACACGCGGAGAATATATACCCTACCTACTTCCATCCTCAACGCGCGCGCGCGCACCTACACACCGATTATTAATCCTGACGTCAGATCCCCTTCCACACACACACATATACATATAATCATCCAAACGACCCGCATATCTTCACGGTATATAGTAGCGGCGCCACATGGGTAAGAAAAAAATCGTAAGGAATCTCCTCTCATCTGGTCGCAAGGTCGCGCTTCGGGTCCATATATATATACACACGTTGGTATACATGCTGCGGATGTTATATTATGTAAATCGAACGTGCGAGTCCCGCTATATGCGCGCACGCGCGCGCGGATCTTTCTGTGTCGAATAGCTGTAACTGCCTCCGCGAGTTGTGCGCTACGCGAGTGTACCTGTATAGTATATAGCAGCATGCGGTGCGAGAGCTTGTCTATCTGTCGTAGCAATGCTGATGGTATAGATGTAAAGAGTATATGGTAGCAGGTGATCCGCGGTGTTTATTGTAGAAGCACTTTTTTTCGTTGTATATACGCGCACGAGACGCAGAGAAATGTAAGATGATGATATATGGGGGGGGAGGTAGTAGGATTGTGGTGGTTGAGAGAGTGCCGAGTTTAGGATTGCATGGAGGGGTGGTGAAAATTGCTGGTTTTTGCGCAAATGTGTGTATGTAGAGGGTGTCGTTGGAAATGTTAAGTAAAGGTATATTTTTATTTTAAAATATCATATAATTTACGAGAATAGAATATGAAACAATCTATAATGTAATAATGTGTAATGTAAATCTCTAATGTTAACAAAAATGTAAAGTTTTGTATACTTATGTGTACTTTATAAATAAATATTTTAAGTTAAAAATATTATACAGTCACAGAAAATAGCGATTCTTCCTAATCGGATCAAAACAATAGATTAGCCATATAATCATCAACGTTAACACTTTAAAAAGAAATTCTAAATTTACCTAATAAGATAGCATTACAAGTTATTCAAACCGTATTTTAAGCTATTCACATATGTAACCCACGTACGAAATGTATTCCTTTCGAGCAAGTAACTGGTTTTCAAAGTCAGAACTAGTGGAAATATGGTAAATTAAGTATAACGTTGTTATTTGCCTGCTAATCCAACCAGTTCTCAACTTGTATGATGTGTACTGTAAATATTGACTCGTTTTCTAAATTTTACTCGGTACTCCTTCATGTGCATTCGTACGTGATTCCAGCACGTTATATAGTTTACTTTGTACTCTACTGTTATGACTAACATAAGCTTACATCAAATACTTTCTATTTACAATAAATAATTAAAAAAATTAAAAAATTAATCATCACAAAATTCCACGAAAACACCTCAAACCCTCCCAATCCACAACCTCCAACCGCAAAAAAAAAGAAACACAGTATATATAGCAAACGCGACAAACGCTCGAGCGCGCGCCGCCTAAAAGATAACAGTCATCCGTATACGCTCCCAAACGACAGCGGCCCTGACCTTGCCCACTGGCTTTCTTTTCACCGTCCGCTGCGCACCGATCAACCATGTAGTATAGCACTACAATAGCGATCTACATTCACACATACCTTACACCCTCAATCATAAATATATACAACGATATAAAATCAAGCCTTGCCGACATGCTTTCGAAATGTTGTACGTTTCTGTGTGTTTGCGTTTCCTTTGACATGGTATATATGTATATATACACGTACAATACACGGGTCTGGTCATGTGGAGCGCTATACATCATTATATACATATATATGTACGGAGTTTGTGTTATGAAAAGAGGGAGAGAGAGACGCTGCGGGACTGGTTTCTTTTTCAGAGTATATGCGCGCGGTGTTTCTTTGTAGTGGAAAAATGTCTAGTGATAATGATGGGTACGGCAAAGCCTGCGAAAGCTACGGTATATAAGTGTACTATCTTTCTTTCTTTCTCGAAAAATTAACGCAGACTAGAAAAATACAAAAAAATTAATGAGTGGTTTTATGAAGAAAATCTTTTATTGCCTGTGTAGTTTAGTGTATTATTTGTGCTTAATTTTAATCTTATATATATAACTTTGAAAGAAATCAATATTTTGTAATCTTTGAAAGATCATTTTCTCTAGTTGTATTTTCTACATTTAAATGATACTTAAGATTTTCCTAAGTTAATGGCTACGAATTAAAAAGAAGCTTTTTTAAAAAAATTTTTCAAAATAAAACTAAAGTCAAGAACTTTCGAGCATTAGAGTCTAATATTAAAGCTTTCATCATATTTCTACACCTAAAAACTTATCTTAATATTTGAATCAAAACCAGAACTTAAAGATAGTGCACTCTCCTGATAAGTTCGTAAAAGTATTTATAACTCACTCACTTCTGCGAATAAGTGAAAAAATCTACTAATATTTTACTAAGTATTCGCTAAAAAATTTATACTAATCGTATCTCAAAAATTTCCGCAACAATTCTAACTCCGAAATAACCCCCTATACATACAACCGTTCCCAGAACTTACCAAATCAACCAAATTCCAACCTCCCATCGCCCATTTCCTGGAACAAAAAAAAAACTCCTCAATACCCATGATCATCTCCTCCCTAAACTCCGTCCCAAACGATCGCTCGTTACCCGCAAGGTATAGATCCCGTAAAACGCACCGAGACGTAATCCCCACCAAACAGATTCACGAAATTCATCTCTGCGCTTACGAAGGTCGCTCGTGTAGATATATATATATATAAACGGTATATACCGTTACGTGCAGGTGCGCGATTTAAACTAATGGAAGTATGTCGCTCGCTCGCGGAAGCTAACCGATGAGCTACCGGTGATTAGGTAGCTCGATACGATGATTAGAGAGATTTAGAAGGGAATCGTCGATGTATAATACTGGTGTACTGTTAGTTTCGTTGGAACAGTCGTTGTATTGTGAACGTGGTATACTTGAAGAAAGTTTGCGCGAAAATTGATGCATGCGCGCGCGCGAATTTTGGAAATTTACATACCAGGGTATAAACGAGCGTGCAGAATGAGAAGTAGAGTGAAAAATCGTTGTGGGATTTTAAAATATATTATTACTTTCCCCCAGTGGAAATAGACCGTTGTATTGTAAACGAATATATATATATATGAATGAACTGGATTATTCCAGTATTTTTGAAATATTACAATGACAAGTTCAGTGCTGAATGAGCCTATATCAGCACGGATGGTTTGTTGCGCCCATCGGGTTCGATGACTCTTATTGATTGCTCGGAAATATGCTTTACAAAGTTAGTTGGATTGGTAATAATGATACTACTCCATTTTCTTATTTAAAAATAAACCAACCATACACATGAGAAAAATGGATTTTTATATTTTATTAAACATCAAATTTTCATACACAACCTATCAAGATTAATTTGTCGGAACAAGTTTAAATTACTTTATAATATACGCAAACTTGCGTATGTATACATACACGCACGAGGTGAGGTACCTTATAGCATCAGATACCGCGCCTTATGCGTCAGTGATTCGACATTTTCTTGTTTACGCGCTAAATTTACAGTTACTTTATTTATTATACTTTTATGAACCAACTTCCTATGGACCTGCTGTAGATATATACTAATTATTGCTATCCGCGTTCGGTTTATCGCGATCGTCATCATCAGCGTCGTTAACAGTACCATAATCCTGTACCATATGATTTTCACTGTTTTCCATCGAAACAATTACATGCGCATATTTTTATTACACATATATATGCATATATTATATTTATAACGTAATCACTGTTTGGTTAATGAATAAAAAGGCATTTAATTTGAAAACAGTACAAGAAAATATTCTATAACATTATGAAAATTATACATGAATTATGATAAGATCATTTAATTTTAAATTTCAATTTATTATGCATATTATACATTCCATATCGAAACCTTTACATACATACAGTATACAGACTACGACGATTTACATTTCTCACAGCCAACATTAACAACAAAAAATTCACGTATACCGCATATATTCACCAAAACGATAACGAAACATCCATTCTATCATAACCACATGCACACACATACAACCCAATGACAAAAACTCTTCAGCTCGAATTCTCCATTAATCACATAGGCCGCAGTAGCATCGCTGCGTACATGTATATATATATATATATATATATACACAACGAACCGACAAAATCACAGCGCCTCGTATATCTATAATGACAGGAAGCAGCAGCAGCAGCCTTAGGCGTAAAAAAAGCCATCACCTACATATATGCAAAAGCGCATTTCTCGTTACCTCACCTCTCCTCCTCACATACGTACAGACTTCGATTAGCGAGATCCTTCTAATAAGACGAGGTAGAACACGACGTCGGCAGCAGCAGCAGCAGCAGCAGCAACGTCCCGCTACCGAAACAGTTATGATGTGCGCGAACTGGGCCGCGCCCTTGCGCGGATTTTCGATTAGACGTGAGAGCAGTTGTGTAAAATAAGCCGCAGAGTAAGGAAGTAGAGAGAAAGAGAGAGAGAGAGAGAGAGAGGTAGATGATGGAAAGTTTTTTCGTAGTACGATAAGATGGGGTGGGGCGTGGAAAACTGCAGACGAGTGGGTTGAGGAATATGCATAATAAGTCGCTCAAAGGCTTCTTTTTCGAGATGCAGAGGTGAGGCGAGTAAAAGAGAGGAGAGAGAAGGAGGAAAGGTACTTTGTAGTGGATGGAAGAAAGAAAGTTTATTAGAATTTTT
This sequence comes from Torymus tubicola, assembly GCA_035583055.1. NCBI lineage: Eukaryota > Metazoa > Arthropoda > Insecta > Hymenoptera > Torymidae > Torymus > Torymus tubicola. The sequence goes on from JAWWEQ010019048.1 coordinate 13,870, forward strand.
TTTTTGAAAGATGCGGGTTTGAGTGTTTAAAGGAAATGGAGGCGTCGTTGGCTTTGATGTTCTTTTGAGGATTAGTTGCTTATAATCAGTAGGACGGAGAGAAAAGATGTTTCTGGGATGTTTGGGACAGCGTCTGATTATTTTAAGCATAGTCATCTGGCTTTTTCATTAAGGGCTATGATGCAGCTCATTTAGACCTACATGATTTCTGATGAATTCGAATTAATCATAATTCGTTCAATGTAATACTAAATATTAATTCTCTTGGCCTTATTTTCCAAATCTATTTTTATTAAAGGTGATGAAGTCTTATTTGACACAATAATTTAATTTTACAGTACGAAGTGTTGGTTTGAAGAATTAGGTACTTGAATAGAACATGATGTGTTTGAAAGTGATGAATGGTAGTAAGATTAATTATCAAATGGTGAAAAATTGTGTAAAACAAGTAAATTTTTTTATTTAACCATTGAAATATCAAATATAAATATATAGAAGAATTATATTATTTATTATTGAGGAATTTACTTTGCAAAACTCAATCTACATTACATTTATCAAATATAGTACTTGTTGCTAATTATAGCAGAAGATATATATACCGAGATTTTCAATTTAAATCAAAGCATTTAAATACCGAGCAACAGCTTATACCGTTTTGCTCTTCCTGATTTCTACCTCATTATCAATGATTAAAATGAAATAATAAACAAGTCATTACGTGAATTATCGCTGAAACAACTTGAACTTGTAAGCCTCTGGAATAATTACGAAATACAATAAGAATTCAATGGAAATTATAGAAAAAAATAGACAAATTTCGTCGAGAAAATCATAACAGTTATTTTGCAATTTATCCCGTTCTCATTTTAATTGTCCTCGCATTGTCTTGCTATAATCAGTCTGTGAATGAAGTCACGACGAGGCGTCTATATAGTAAGGAAAATTTAATTGATCAATTATTTTACTTCAAATATAATAGTCACATTGTCTCGTCCAAGCTGCAAAGGAAGTTAATGAAAATTACGAATAAAATAACGAGCCCCAGTTTCTTTATATATATACCAGAAATCGCTAAATATTCTATATTTATTTCAAACCAATATGATTAATCACCAACTAACTCCGTGCACAATAACGGTGAAGACGCTCGAAAAGACATATTTTAAGAAACACTTATCTCATAAACAATTTTCCACGCGGCGTTGAAAATTCCTCGTGTTTCGTATAATACCACCGCGAATTATTAGTCTCGCTCGTCCCCGTGATTTACTACCACTGTATATACTCGCGTAATCGCGCGGCTATCGAAACGTTAATATGCACAAACTATATATATATAATTTTAACGTAGCGCGTGTCGTTATGACAAAACATGGCGGATATTAATTGCCTTTTCGTCTCAGACTATTATTTTTAGGTAACCTTTATGAGCTGTGCCGTTATGTTATCCCCGATGTAGTGTGATTTGTATTGCACAAAGTTATCGTACGAAGTGTATGCTGTGTGTGTATGTAAAATAAAACTAGAAGGATCGAGTAATCTTCAGTGGAGAAATTAGAAGGATGGTGTACGGGTAGTATAATGTGAAATTGAATAACGTGATATTTTAGCTTGGAAATATCATATACCTGTTGAGATTATAATTCTGTTAAAGCATTAACACTGTTAAATAATTATTGTTAGATAACTTTATCTTTGATTTATACTAACAAATCGATGACGATATCTTTATTTTTACAACTACTACACTTACAACGCTAATAAAACCTTCAATCTGTATTAAACTTTAACCGATTTCTTACTTTATATCGTAGCAACAAACCAACTCCCGCATCACAAAGCCACCGCACCGTATACACTTTTTTTCCCTCTCATCCTTCCTTCTACCGTTTAAGAAACATAAGTATATATCCCCTGCATTAATATACCCACGCGTGTGCATACCACACGCAAGCGCGTGCATCTAATGAGTCTCTTCGCGCTCGGAAAAGTCTCTGCAATAATAATTATCGCTCGCTTGGGCGCGTAACGCGCGAAAGTTCAACGCGGATGATCTCTGCGCAGAAGTTTGAGAATTGCACCGGGAGTTTCAGTCGGTTTACGGCTCCGTTGCGCGTATTGTTGTTGTTGTTATTGTTAGTAGTAGTACAGTTCCGAGAAGTTGCCGCGCACTTGTGGAAGCCGCACGGATTTTTAATGTAGAAATATATACGCGCACCTACCTGCGGAGCGAGGATTTGCGGGGGCGTGGATCCACGATATGATGTGTAATGGCGGTTGGGAATAATGCACGTTAATTTTTCTTGTATATATATGTGTAACCGGAAATGTTGAGATATATGAGGATACTGCGGATGAATTCGTTTGAAATAAGATTCGTTAAGAGTGACGTTTATATTGAAATATACGGAAAGTATGTAATATATGTGATGAAAGGTTGACGTGAAAGAGTTGAATTTAAATCGTTGTTTATAAATATATGCATGTACGTGGTTTGATAATATTACCACATATGTTGATGATACATTATAAATTGTACACGATTTTATAATATACAGGTTCACATTTATTATTAAGTAAACGAGTTGATTTAATTCTGGTTGTATATCGATCCTGACACACATCCAACGAAAATATTACGTCTAAAAATATATAATTATATATACTATAAACGATCTCTCAATCTATAGGTAAAATCTAAATACCAAGAACACAGAAATGTCAAAGAAGTAAAGGAGATCCAAAAATTGAAATCGATCTACCGTTTGACTCCTCGACGCGCGCGGATGCAAAACAAATTAAAATATTCAGGTCCACGGTTATACAGTTAGATCAACTGTATTTTTTAACGCTCTTGTTGCCCGAAGATATCACACTTTAGAGGAGGAAAATATGCAAGAGTTATCTGAGAAAATATATATATATAGACTTGGACAACGTAACCATGCATATGTGGGTCATTGCACTCTGAGCTTGAAAATACAGGTCACGAGATGACGTAGTAGGGAAAACTGGTTACGTAAGAAAGGATGCATACTACAAAAATTTTTCATATCATCTTCTCATCGTCTTCTTTTGTACATCCGAAACATCGTTCATCTTAAAGAATGTCTATTGTAATCATCGATGCTATAAAATTCATTTAAAATGTACTTTGATTCGATTTTATGTGATTGTAATGTAGATAATGACTGACAAAATAAAACAATTCTGATGATCATCATTTTATAATAAGCAAATATAAATAATAAGTAAGTAAGTGATAACAAAAAATTATATATCGACTTGACTTATTGCATTAAAGTACACATTATATTTTACGAATAAAACCAGAATACGTTTGCACAACGTAACAAACTATACCAAATCCAAACCCCTTTCTCCCTCATTCCACCACAGCCACAATCAACAACTCTCTAAATTTTCCCACTTCTCACACTCGTATAGCAGATTTTCTCAAATCTCCCTGAAACACCCCGAGCTTTCTGGAATAACCAGGCCCCGAGTATATATATATATATATATATATATATTCCAGAAAGGCCGAAAAGAAAAGGTGCGGAGGAGAAACGCGCGCGTGCGAGTATTGTTTACAGTCGCAAGCGGGCGGGAGAAGAAGAAAGTAAGTAAAGGAGAGAAAGACGCGCTGACATCTCTCGCGCGTACACACACGCGCGCTTTTATTTTTCTTCGGCGCCAAGGAGAAATCTGGAAGTTTCCGCTTTCCTCCGAGCGCCGATATAATTGAAAGGGCAAAAGTTGCTTCTGGCATTGACCTATGGACTGGATATTTTTTTATGCGAATGTTTAATCTATAGAATTAACATACAATGTGTAATGGACAAATGAGTAAAGTGGTTGATAGTCTCGTGTTTGGTATATGGTTGGGGAATCTACAAAAGTTGGTCGAGAGACGGTGTCAAAATTAGCGGGAGGTAGGATGGACAGTTAAGTAGGATATGTTTATGTTACTGTAACGATGTTTTCTTTTTCTGCGTTACTATGCGAATTTGACAAAACCAACAATTTCAGAAAATCGGGGTTACAGTAATGCAGTATTGTTAACTAATCATTGTATTTATTTATCGAATAATGTAAACAGAATTTTACTTAATAAAAAATAAATTAAAAATCAAAACAGAATCGACAATAATGAAAGTTTAGAAAACAAAGTGTTTACATGGGAAACCCTTGCCACTGGTTTTTTCGGGTCATTGACTCCGGATCTCAAGTCAAACTTTCGGTGCCCACGTGTAGCTAGTCCTATACATCAGATGCTACACACAAGTGATGAAATACTAAAAGTATTTACATTTATACAAAAATCATAAGTTATACGTTTTTTCAAACGGCATATATATTATTTAACGTTTGTTAAATATATTTTATCTAAATATCAAAGTTAAAGTGGTTTTTGAAAAATTATATTGTTTTTCTGCATTTTATTCACTAAACTAACGTTAATTATTAATATGAACGTCAGCTACTTTCTTTTAGAAGCTAGAGATCCTTCCTAATGAAAAAAAATTTCTTTTGAATCCTTATAATAATTAAGTTACATTCAAGCCTCTTTTAGATCTTTGAGGTGGTCGTTTGTAACACATTATTTCCATTTTTCATCGGTGTCCCGAATAATCAGAGATTAATAAATTGAAAACTAAATATTTTTATTTTTAAACTTGTTAAACATGACTTTTAAGCGTTTAAAAAATTAAATCTAGGTAAAGTACATTACAAGTATTTAAAGAATATCCTGGAATTCATATCTTTCTTTATCTCAAACTCTCGGGACACAGAAAGTGTTAAAACTGCTTCAACTACCTCTGACACATCCTTTATGACCTATATCAGTTGTACGACTTTATAAAAAAGGAAATGCACAGGAGGATACCGGAGCAAAAAAGTTCAATTTAAGAAGCATCTTAAGAAACCTTTTTCTTTTTTATCAGAATAGTTTCTTTTACATTTAAAAGTTCTATGTGATAGTTATGATGTTTTAATTACTCCAAAACAGATGCATTATTCAAATTTCAAAAAAGCGTTGTAATTAACTACAGGTACAAAATCCCTTTACCTGTCGAATCCAAAAAAGCAATCATTCCTCCACATCTTTCGTCTTACCTTTCCCAAAAAGCAAAAAAAAACCTCAAAGCTCATTTTTCCTAATTGACCTTTCACAGGAAACCCTCGAACCCAAAAGATTACTTTTCCCAGAACCCAACATTTCGGCGGACGCGAAAAACAAATCCTATTATATCCTCGTCACCGATAAGCCCGTAAAAATCTACCTCCATTTCCATCATCATCACGTCGTTCCAAAAAAAAAAAAAAAAACAACGAACCCTAAATTTTCCGGGCCCCAGAGCAAGTAACCCAGCTCACATCTCAGCTGATGCGTATCGGTTGCAAAATCGGTCCCTTCGGCTCTTGCGCGTCGTCCCCGTGTACACGAGCGAACGAGCGAGCGCCGGAATTCCTCTCCTCACTCTACAACCACAGCAGCAGACCCAACGGTTATCCCCACCACTAGGGCCCCAACGCTCGCGCACGCGCAGGCTATAAGAAGGCCCGCGCGGGATTTTCATCTTTCAGAAGCCGACAGTGCGTTGTCGTTTGCCGAGCACAAGAGTTTTTAGTTCGGGAAAAGGCTGAAGAAGAAGTATTGAAGAGAAAAGTGAGTTTTTTTTTTGTTAAGTTTTTAGAGGTTTTAAGTGCTGTTTCGTGAACGATTTCTCGTGTGTTGGAGGGGGGATCGGCGGTTTTTGCCCGATTTTTGTGATGGAGAATAGAGTTGAGATTTGAGTGAGCGGTTGGCAAAGTTAGAAAAGAGAAAAAAGCTCATGGTAATATAACAAAATTTTCAGTAATTTGCATTTCAAAAATTTCACAGTATAAACAGTGTATTGGTAATTTTTCTCTTTTTTAATTTTACGTGCCATCTTCAATTTTAAATAGTAATTGTTCGGTAAGATTTTTTCAAGTAGTTTACATTGGTCTGTGTGATAACTTTATTTATTATAATGAGTTTGCTTAAAATTTTCGAAAATGTAATTGTTTACATAAGCTATTGTCCAGTAGTTTGCGTTTGTTGAACTCTAGTAGATAATAATCGCAAACAAATTATTTCAACACACTCGTAGAGCTTTAGAAAGTTACAAAATCCTACCGCGTTTCACGAATTTTCTGCTCCATGCACAGGTAAAAAGTGTCCCCGAGAAAAGGGAATTTTATCAATTGCAATCCACTTATGAAGATTACAAATCTAAGTATAACTCTTAGATTTTTGCAATTGAAAACATAGAATTAAGTGAAGTGATTTATTTTTTAATATATACAGATTATTATTAATGAACATCAAATTAAATAAAGTTTATTTAAAGCTAACCGAATAACTTTCTTCATTTAATTATAGAATTTTCTTCAAATATATTCAAAATACATTTTATATTAAAAATGTAATTTAAAACTTTTATGCATTATATGTATTTCTTAATTAATTGCTTTTAACTTCATTAAATTTGAATTTTATTTTAAGAATTATACTCGCAATTCATTAACAAATTACATTTAAATGAAAATTTAATCACAAAAATATTGAATCTTGACATTCATTAAAAATTATAAATATCTTTTACAATTTATTTTAATTTTCTCGTCGTATATATATGGAAATGAAATATCTAAAAAAAGCCATAAAACGAATTCGCCCTTCTCCCCATAAATTATACCCACATCTACATCACCTGCCAACGACGAAACACCGAAACTTCAAGTCACCTCAACCCACGTCTCTCTCCCTCTCGGTGTATACAACCGATCTTTGAAAACCGATAAATGCATTCCGAAAAAGGACAAAACCATCAGCGACAATCGTACGGATATTTTTCCCCGCTCGCGTCGTCGTCGTCGCCGCAGTAGGTCGCGACCGCCTTTTCGGGCTAACGGTGAACGGCGCGGGTCAAGAAACCCGCTCGCCCGATCGGAAGTGGGCTAACGAGGCCCGCCCCCCTACTCCCCGGTCGTCGTAGTCGTCGCCACCGCATGATACTCGCGGAGAGCCGAGCGAATGTGCGCGCGACCTACTTTCATGGTCAAGGTTCCTTCTCTCACCGCCGCGACAAGTGCAGCGCGTCGTCGTTGCCACTGCCGCCGCATGTTCTGATGTGGCGAGGTAGTAGGGATAGGAGGAATTTTTTTTTAATCTTTCTTTTTTTTACGCGGTTCCGTGGAATTCGCGACCGGCTGGGAAAGATTTGAGAGTAGAGGTTGTGGTTAGTGCGAAATGTATGTAAGTTGATTATGGGTGCGTGTGTAAATGGAATTTTAAAAATCTTCTTTGGTATAAAGTAGGGAAATTTATTTAGAAAATAGTTTTTGAAACATTTTAACTTAAAAATTAATCAAAGAGTTTGTTATGTTTATTATTAATTTTCATATCGAATTTACAAACAGTTACATATATATATATATATATATATATGTTTCTGTAACTGACATTATTGTATGTTAGTAATTTTCTCAAATAACGTAATAATCTCGCAAAATCATTTTGAATAATTTTATTAGTATATTTGCTCTGTACATTTTTTAAAGAAAGTTCAAAATAGATTATCTCTAATGATAAAATCAAAATACTTTGTATAAAATTAAATTTCCTTCGAGAGAAATACTTCAATCGTTACCAATTTCATCAAAACAAAACATCTATGTCATTGAAAGTCGTTATGGGAAAAGAGATTACACACCTAATGAGTCCACGTTTTTTCAGTCAAAATACTATATATCTAGATCCTTTTTGAAGCGAGGCGTGACGACCTGACCCACTCCTTTTTTTTCGTACATTTTTTCAGCGAACGTTTTCACTTTTTAGACCAGTGAGAGTATAGAGTCATTCATTAAATCTTTAGCTCATTCATTTACCTCGTGAAGCATATAATTTTTTAATAAATGAGGTAGTTATTTTCACGGTTAATGAAAAAAATATAAAACAGCGATGAATGGGTATTAAAAAAAGCCACACATGGTTTCTTATACAAAAAACTTTCTTCCTCGAAACCGTCGACGAAACTCTATATTATACGTAAAATAAATTCTCTCCTCCTTATTAAAAATAATGTTACAATCAAATACAAGTACTCCTACTTGATTAAAAAAGAAAGGAAACTCTCCAGTCACCACCAACAACCCATCATCTTATAATCCCATCAAGTCACTATTATACACCACCAAATCAATCCCGCATCGGCCAGCTTCTTAATAAGTATTTACGTGCAACCGCAGTAACGCTGTCGCACAAAATATACAACGTTATACCCGCGAAAAAGACTCCGTGCACGACCCACTTTCATGGTCAAGGCTCCTTTCGACCGACCGCGGACACATTCCGCACGGGATCCGGGTATACTACTCTACTGCAAGCTTATCCTTGCTTCTTTATTAACGACCGGATGATGCGACGAAAACGTTCGTTATACCTCTTATTATATAGCTTTTTACGAGAGAGAGAGAGATGGTAATAGAGGTTTCGTGGGTTGACGTGTCTCTTTTTCTTTACGTCGAATATGTATATACAGTTTGAGGTTCACTTTCACTCGGTGATTTGGTGGTTTATTAGAGTGTGCGTATATATAGTGTCGTGTTTAATGTTTGTTATAGCGTTGTATATGTACGCGGTAGTGGTCAATTAAGGAAAATTGATGTCACTTTAGTTAAAGCCCATTACTTAATGAGTTTCCAGATTATAATGATGGAAATCATTTTAATTTAATATACTGTACATAAGGCCAAAGTATATATAGTAATTTATTTATTTAAAATATTTTATATTATCCTGTATACGTGTATATATATATACAACGAAATTTCTACGTATATTAACTTTAAAGTCCGTCCTATATTCCCGCAGCTAATAATCCGAAACTCTACCTATACTGTCCATCGCCAATTTACAAAATTTCACCACCATTATCGACACGAGACAACAACACAGAGATCCGAAACTTTTCCTCGAATTACCGGTGCGAGCTGCACGTTTCCCGGCTAACGGTTCCGATTGACGTCACACATATACACACATTGCTGTATATTATCTATATACACATACAAGCTCTCTTTTTCTCTCTTCAGAAAAACGTCGCCACACATGCACACATACGCATATATATATATATATATATATACACACGCGAGGAACAGAAACACAGTCGGGCGCGTCATAGAAATGCGTAACACTTTCGGCGCGGTCTAGTTGCGAACGCGCGCAGAGAATGGGAGGCGAAATTTCATGCGGGGAAAGTCGAGAGAGAGAGAGAGAGACATTTTTAGCGCGTTACGCGTCACGCGAAGCGTCGTCGTAGTCGTCGTCGTTGGACACAACAGGAAATAATGATAATAAGAGGGCAGCCACGTGTGAGAAAGCGACTGCGAGTTTCTAAAAATGCGGGCGATGCTCTGTCGCGACATGTTCCTTGTTTTTTCTCTCTCTCTCTCACTCTTCGTTCTTCTTTTTGAGATTTTAGGATTACATTGTTACCAACTGAGGTCACCCGGCTTTGACGTTAGTTATAAGTGTTACAGATGCTTTCGCGTGCTTATATACTCAGTTATGTCAGGGAGGGTCATTTGTCAAACCGAGACTACAATGAATACAATTGAGACAATTGTTAGCCAAGACTGTTACCCGTAATTTTAAATAGCCTAGGATAATTTTAAGCTATTCTTTACGTAACACAATCGTCACTAAAGTGTCACTCGACACCTTCTTATACCAACAGCAATAATTAACCATATCCCTTTTTCTTTACGACACTTTTCAGCACATACAACCATGCAGTCGAAACAGTATCTATCGTTATGCCTTGTGGCGCTGGTAATGGGACAGGCATTTGCCTTACCCCAACAAGTACTCCAGCAACAAATCGAAGGTGGCCGTAAATTCGCGGAGAAGCCGAACGCCATGAAGAAGGTAGGCGTTGACGACCTCGAGGACCTTAGCACTAATTCCATCCAGGTGAGCAAACAGGCATGGAAAGTTGGCAATTCCCCTCCCCCTTCGTCCGCTGGCATTATAATTCACGTATATATACGAGAAAAAAAAAGTGAAAATCACACACGCGACTTTCGATGAGCGTCGATCGGGCTTTCTTAAAGAGAAAGCATACATGCAGCACGTATAGAACACGTTTTTCGAGATATACCTTCGGTCGCCCTTTAAAGGCGTGCGGTTATCATTTTTGTTTAATGCCCCGCGGGAAGCGGCTTTCGGTTTCGGTTTTATAAGAACTTCCTCGTTTACTTATCTTTAGATGACAAGTTTTAAACAGTTACTTTTTTTTAATTGTATGGTACGGTAGTAATTACATTTTTATTATTTCGAAGTAGTTTTAATACGACCGAAGTTGTTCGGTATTGGCATAGTTTTGGTTAATATATGTATATCTGTTGATTATTTGTACACAAGTTATTATAACATTATAATACAAAACCTACACATTTAAATACGAAACAATGCCTTTATCCTACACTTCTGCATACTTTAAACAAACATTCCTATACAATCTGTAAGGAAATCACTACTCTTCAAATTTTAATCAATGCATATATGTTTTAATACCAAATCCACGGTACATTTATAACTGATAAAAAGTGAATATTCACTGAATATCAGATACAAGTGTACCAGCAATCTGGTAACGCATTGATTAAAACTTGAAAGAGTAACCATCCCATCATCGACACACACGCTTATATATTGAACGAAAAACACCATGCACCAATTCCCAGCCGCATCTAATTTCGATGATGCTACAGGAGGGCGTAGGCACAGGATTCAGCTGGTCGAACATGCTGGGTATGCTGATGCAAATGCTGCTGGGTCAAACAGCTGGTATCGCCAGTCCAAGCAAGAACGAAATCGATGAAGGTGTACCTGCCAGTCCATGGGCTAATCTACTTTCTGTTGGTCTACGTGTCCTCACAGCTATCCTTGGTGGACCTCAACAACAGGTCGATGGTATCGATAAAGTCGATAACCAAAGCAGCAGTCCTATGCAGGTACAAAAGCTTCTGTGATTGTCTTTATTCTGATTTCTATTTACTTTTTTCTGGTTATTTTTTTCTCTATCTCTTTATATCTTTATGCGGTCTTTCTGTCGCTGTCGGCAGAGCTTGGTTTCTGATCTGTTTATCACTTGATTGTGATTGCCGATATTTAAGCTTATAAAGCGCGCTGCGATGATGTCTGGGGTTCTCAGAGTGCGAGGTGTCATATTTAATTATTATTCAACGTGCAACTTGACACACTGAGAAATTCAGACTCATTATACTACGTCTGTAAATTTTGTAGCGCCGACATGGCGATAATGGACGTTCAAATTCTGGATAAAGGGGAGATTTCTTAAAATATTAATTAGATTTTTCGGAAAATGTAGTATATATAATATATAAACACGGATTTGTCTTCCTGCTTATCGGAGCTTTGGTAAAAAAGCATTCTTCTTTATTTTTTCAAATTTTTTTTTTCTTTTTCTTTTGCATAACTATAAATTTGTAAATATTTACATAATATACGTTGTTGAAAAAATATTTGGAAACGGTATTTTTATTTAATAAAATTTTGAAATCTCTTCTTCATCTTTAATGCTGCTACGCAGGCTTTAGCACTCGTATGTATTTCAACGATAAAATTTTTATCTTCGAAACAGTCTTTTTCCACCGTAAATTCTTCCTTTACAACTTTTGCTTCAAACATTCTGTAGTAATATTAGCTATGTACAAAAAAAAATATCAATCCTCTCTAATTAAAACTAATAAATTCTGCAATTACAAATATCCAGCCGATATACTATTGATACGAAAAAAGTATGACTATGAAATAAAAAATAACTATACAGACCAACATAACAATATAAATAAATTACACTATAGTATGCAGAGTTCATAAATAACAGCTTATCCCTATATCAACAATATATACATATAATATATTATAAACGAGCAGCACCAACGAAAATAAAAAAAACGAAACGAACAGGCGAGCGACAGAAAAATTACCAATTACTTATATTTTTTCTCTCTTATATTGTATATATACTATAATATACCTGTTGTAAATAAAGATTAATACATTGGACTGGATGTAATTTCCGCACACATTAGGGAATTTTGACAGCGGTGCTGGGCGCGTTTCTGGGACAGGGCAGGAATCCGGAACAGGTGTCTGTGATAGCCGGCCAGGCAAGTGAGGTCAGTACACTTATACATACACATCCACATATATATATACACACACATCATAATACACACAGTGCAGTATAGTTGCACACGCAATGCTTTTGTAATATATACATAAACGCTAGTCTTTAGTTGTTATTTTTTTTTGTATTTCAAGAGAGAAGCAGAACGAGCAATTCACGAGTATTATAATATACTTAATACTTTTGTTTAACAATCCTTTTTCATTTTTCCATTTTTATCACGCTGTATAATTTTCGTCACAATCAGCTTGCCTATGTATATCTCTCTCTCTCTCTTTCTTTTGTACAGTCGTATAAGCATCTGTTTATCATGTATACGAGAGTTGTTGACATATATGTGAAACGTTACTATATATATATACATAACGACGTTACAGTATTATTACACTTGAATTCTTTGGCAATATAACAATAACACATTTACGAGACTCGATGAACCGTAAAAACTAAAAAGACTAGACGATGAAAAATTGAACGAAAAAAAAAATTAATTAACATCCCGACAAAGACACACCGTAACTACGCTATAGACTAAAAAAACGAATAAAAAAAAAAATCGAAACGACAGTCTATCGACTGTCACGCAATAGTGCAGTCGAGCCTTAAGAATAACCTGCCTAAATGCCTATGTTTTCTGTTTTTTTCTTTTCTCGCTACCTCGTTGTCCTCAAGCAGTTCATCAACATCGTGATCAATCTGCTCGACGCCCTGAAGACGTCCTTCTCGCATCGTTCGCTCTCAGCTCGATCACTCGGCAGAAAGGACACAGTATCCGAGGCCGCAGTTGCCTCCATTTCTATGCTCAAGGTAAATTAATCAATGAAATTTTTATATATATATATATGCTTTATTCGGTATATCTTGCGTTACCGTTATTGCTATGCATGTTTTGCCATACACACGCGATGTTGTTACTGCAACCGGACATCGCGAATTTGGTAAGAGGTGCAGTATAGTGTGATTGGTAACCGCAACAACACGCGATATAAATGTTAAGCAATATGCTTGTGTGTATGTGTATATGTGGCTAAATGATGTGGAATATTTCAGGGATACGTGAGGTCGATGAAGTCATTCAGCAATGTTGGACGTGCTGAGGAAGAGGGTCAGAGGGGTTGCGCTGAACGCGTGCTTTGCGAGGCTAGCGCTGAGTGTGCTAACGATTCTCAGGGTACATCTACCATCTTCTGCCAGCTCGGATCGTAAGTATATTTATATACGTATTGACGGTTTGTTTGTTGCTGGGTTTGTGATAAAAAAGTGGATTGTCTATTTAATTTTAAAGAATGGTTTTTTATAGGAGATTATTTGTCGAGGTTGAAAGATTTGTAGGAAGTTGAACAAAATCATTAGTAGAAAGGGTTACATTCTGGAAAATTTCTTAAATTTATTTTAGTCTTGAAAGATTCGTGAAAAAGTAAAGTTTGTAATGTCAAAATTTTGACTTTTATTTAACTCATAACACAGATAATCATACAGTTATAAAAAAAAATTAAATAAATATATCGTCACAGAATATCAACCATTTTAGTTAGAAAGTATTGTTTGAAAAATCTCTAATAATTTTTTTATTACTATCAAAAAATTACATTTTATGGTTTATTACATTTTTGTTTAAGCTGAGATTGTTATGCGGACGATATTACTTGAGCTTCATTTCATCAAAAATAAAACTATCTATTTATTGATATTTACTTTTCTTCAATATCTATATCACATGCAGTTCCATTATTAAAAAACTTACGTAACTTAGATTAATTAACACGACTTCTAACAGTAAATGTTGGCTTTAAAATCATAAAAATAAATTTTAAAAATTTCAATATTTTTCACGTTTTGAATATTTTGAATGTTAAATTACTCTAGGGAAAAAATTTCGATTAATTAAATTAAACTTGCTTCCAAATACTGGAAATTAAATCAGTTTATTGAAACAAAAAATTCAGATCTGCTAGAATAAAAATTTCCTTAATTTAATAATTCATCTAACTAATTCAATGAAATATACATTTAATTTAATCTAATATTTTTGTTTCCCTACCGTTCTTTAATAGTCACTATTCAAATATACGAGCTTAATTAAATCAATAAAAAAATTTTCGCAGTATTGATAATCAATATAATTTACACATTTCATTTGACATTTTTCCAAACCAAAAGCTACAACATTTAAAAAAAAAATTTTCCACGCTTATCATCGAACCTAGACAATAAATAATAAATCATCGACTCGCACGCAATACCACGATAAATTCACACATATCAACTCAATCTAACAACCAAATTTCCTCTATTCCAGCTACGCGACGAGCTACCTGCTGCAGAGGCAGAGCGGCGTAGGCTTCGAAGCACTATACGAAGCCGGCCGACGTGGTCGTTCCGGCGAGGACTGCAGGACGCTTTTCCTCGACTGCAACGCCGTCTGAGCGTCACATTCACGCGTGCGTGACTACCACGTATATATATACGACACTAACGAACGCGACCAATGACCCCCCTTTACACAGAAGTAAAAAAAAACATACCAACCAACTGTAGACATCGACGCGACGCGATATATATATATATATGTTATATTATATATGTAAAAGAAAAGTGTATGCTGTTGCCGTTCTCGCTGCCGCGCGTAAAAGACACGTTGGAGGTAACCGGTTATTCCCCGATGTATAACAACACCACAGTCGACATGAGACGACAACGACGATGATGATGATTTCTTCTTTTTTTTTTTATTACGTACCGGTTTTTTTTTACGTTCACGTACGACGATGGGAAAAATTTTTCGAAAACGATGTTGATGATAATCGCCGCTCCCTTATATACACTGTGTGGCGTGTGGAGGATAGCATCCCACTGTCCTCTGTAGCAGTAGACTGAATCCCCCCCCCCCCCCCCCTGTGAGCGAAAGATGAGAGAACGTGTGAAAGGAGTAAATTAAATTTATATACGCAAGTGCTCTTAAAAAAAAAAGGGGGCTGATATACCCTGTTGAGCGAGGAATCTTCGTTCTTTTTTTTGTATAAGTTATAAGCGAGATAGAGAAAGAGATGTTATTTATTTATTGTATTCTCATGACGCGTAATAATAGTAGGTGTAGATTTTTCTCTCATTTTTTTTTTTAATTAGTGAGCTTGGGCCAACTTACCCGCGTACCGGTCGAGATATCATTTAATATACTTAGCATCACACGCAGCAAAACCATGTGTATTTATTATTATTATTATTATTATTATTATTAGCTACGATTTTTATTATCATCCTATATATATATTATATGTAGACACTGGAATCTCTTTTGTTTTCTCTGTCCCATATGCGCATCGGTTGGGAGAGGAAAATCAGCTTCGAGCAGCTATATATTATATACAATGGATTTATCGATGGTTCGGTATATTATATAAACCATTTATTATGTTTGATCAGTCATTTTTTATGTCTGATTCTGCGAAATTCATTTGGGTTAAGTTTCATATCTCACGGTTAATATCTCAGGATGTATTCACTTTTTTTTGTTTTACTTTAAGCTCATTCTTATATATTATTCTTTGCTTTTTTTACCGATCCATTGATACTTATCGCTATTATTATTACTATGACCATTATTATATTAATGATTATTATTATTATAATTATTATTATTATTATTGTCATTACCCTCCGTTAATGTATATAGGCGTAATTTGTAAATGCATTGCGTACGGCTGGAGTTAGGCAAAGATGTTATAATTCAGCTCACCATTAAATAAAACAAATTCTTATAGAAAAAAAAAATCAATGTCTTTTCTTTTCATCCTTTATCGTTCCTAAACCTCGTACAATAACAAACTAATGTTGTTATTTATCTAACCGTTACTTTTTAAAAACTACAATTTAAAAGTATTTAAATAACTATAAACGAAAAATTCGTTCGTTTAATGTTCTGTCTTTTAGAAATCAAAAAATTAGAGATTATGTTTAGCATAAATTTAGAATACAAAATATAAAATTGAAAAAAAACTTCATAAGAAAATTTTCAATATAAAATTAACAATAAAAAATAATTTTAACGAATAACGAGAATAATTTTTTAAAAACATTTTATTTTATACTTAGGAATAAAGAAATGATCACAAGTTGTGAATAATATTTAAGCACGACTGCCCCGGGAGGGCCTTATATATTCACCAGAGCAAAAATGATGTTTATGGATTATTTCGATGAATTTTAAATGGATCTTAATGAAATTTTTCCCAAACATTTGCCTAATTGTAAAAATAAAAATCGTGAAAAGTCGAAAAAAATCGATTTGTAAACATCACGTATAAAAAATAAATTTTCAGCACATGTCCAATACATTTATCCGATAAAATATAAGTATCTCCTCAGTAATGCGGTCGTGCCTTTAATGTAAAAACAAAGTTTTTACATAGACCTCGCTAGTTTTCATTTATTGAAGATGATGGTCGAGAAATCCATACTACCTTCACTATATAGGACTAAATTACTATTTTATGATACCATTAAAAATATCATATACGATAACATAATAAAACATAAAAATTAATACAATAACATAACAAATTCTATGCAAAAATAAAAAAATTAATACAATAACATAACAAATTCTATGCAAAAATAAAAAAATTAATATTTTCTTAAATAAAAATAATCAAATCTATTTTTCGTCTATCATATGTCACCACAATAATTTCATGAACTCTTATTCACGCTAAAACCATCATTCACAGCGTTAATGAAAATATCCTGTACTTGTGACCAGCCTTACTTTACATACCCTCTTCTACTTATCCTCTTCCATCTTAAATTGCCCGAGAATCCGGCTCTCGCTGCGACGTTAGCCCCGAAACTTCGTTTCGCGCCGCGACACCTCGAAAGTGCCGCGGCTACAGTAATTAGGGAATCGTCAAGCGTAAAGAGCGAGAAGAGTACACTCACACTTTACGCGCGCCCCTCGAGACACAAGCAGTCACGTTACGACGCTGTCGACATCGAGATCGTAGTGCCGAAGGACGATTGAGGAATTTATCGTGTGTTTTACATTGGCAAAATGACCTTCAAGGCGTTGCTGAACATGGGCGGATTTCATGATATGCAGTCGGCAGCGCCGGCGATGGATCGGTATCATGGAGGTGGAGGACATTATGATCATGGTGGTGGTGGACATGGTTGGCATGGGTAAGTATACTTTGCTCTCTTTTTGTTTATTTTTTAAGTTGATTTTGTAGAAGAAATTTGGATGGAAATGTTTATGGTTTGAGGATGAAGTAAATAATGAAAAACTCTTGATAAGTTGAAGCTTTAATAAAGCGCGTTACACTGAGAACAAAAATTGAATCAAAGTACACTGAGAAAAATGTTGTATTAAAAATTACTATAATACATAGTAACGTCGACCCATACTTGCAATATAAAAAAA
>JAWWEQ010019079.1:0-31494 GCA_035583055.1 Torymus tubicola
CGAAGCGATTTAGGTGATTTTAAAAGAAAAAAAAATTTTGACCTCTCGATTCACCTGAGAACTGCCCATATATTTATATAATTCAAGTGTCGAAGAGCGAAGGTCTAATATTAGAATTGTATAATAAAGTCATCCATCAAAATTGGCGAATATTATCGATCGATCCATCGACGGATAAGATGATACAGCGACAATCGTTCGCGATCGATCGTATATACATATACATTGAGACCTAATTAATGTAGAACCGCGTCGCGCATTCACGATTAAGACGAAAATACTTGCATGACAACGTTCGACACTTGAATATATCGATAAAAAGTGGATAATTTTAGCCGCCTCATCACGGGAATTTTTCTCTGATTGACTCTACGTCACACAACATCAGAGACAACGACGATCGTGTCGCGCGATTTCCTAGATTATAATAATACGCAATTATCCTAATGAATTTGTATACGAGCGAGAGAGGTTCGTTGACACGCTTTGAATACAATGACA
This sequence comes from Torymus tubicola, assembly GCA_035583055.1. Lineage (NCBI taxonomy): Eukaryota > Metazoa > Arthropoda > Insecta > Hymenoptera > Torymidae > Torymus > Torymus tubicola. Next base: position 502 of record JAWWEQ010019079.1, read on the forward strand.
TGGCGAGCTGAAGCACTGTACCATCCCTAATAAAAATTCGCAAAAATGTCGATTCCGTAGGAGAAAAAAAGAGTATATAGCAAAGAAAACGTGCATGGTATCACTTTCATATATACGACTGTGACAATAATAACAAAAAGCTGCCGCGTGTACATCCGTATAAAAGACACTTCCCTCGCGCATTCCACGTTCACATATACTCTCCACGCCTCATCATCGAAATTCAATCTTCCCGTGCTTTAGCCCTCGCGCATTTTCTCACTATATATATACATGTAACAAACCACACTATCACATATACACACGTGCACATAGTGCACGATACACGCACGTGACTATAACATGCTCAGGTGCAAAGTCCGCGGTTCGCCTGCGTATATGTGTGTTTGTGACTCATCCAACTTATGTGTCTCCGTGTTTCTCTTTCTCTCTCTCTCAAGACTTTTTTTCTTCATCATCATCCTTTCTCTCGTCGCATGTGTGTGTATGTATGTAAAAGTTAAGCAGCTATCTATCGCATATACATATAGTTTCCTTCTTTACGCGCGGAACTACGTCTATATAAATGTGTAGTAGTGCGCACGTGCCAGATCACACGCACGCTGCGAAATATATGTACGTGCCGTGCACGCGGACTTGCAATCTCCGCACCCGACGACGACAACGACGACAATATATATTATTCTTCCGCGTTTTCTAGTTCTCGGCTATGGTGCACATATTATATGCGCGTCGCCTTTGCCGAGAATGGAACGTGAACTCATTGTTTACGCAGGATTCCGGAAAATAAGAGAGAGAATAAGAGAGGCTGGGGCAATCGTGTTACGATTTTAATTTTTCGCGTTGCTAAAAGGAGGGGAATCACGTATAATGGTGTGATGTCAATGGTATAAATAAATGTATAAAGTGTAAGTGTCTGAAAAATTTAGACACTTACACTTTACACAGACACTAAAGCGGAAGTGTCTGAAAAAGGTTTTTGTTATCTAGAAATAATTCTTAGTATGTATATCCATAGCTTCGTCGCATACGTCCTTACTTAAACTTATATATATATATATATATAGTATCTTCGAAGATTTTTTTATTGCTATAACATTCTAAAAATTCACCTCAAAGTAAGGCCATTTTAGTCCAGTTTTATTTTATTTCTCCCTGCAAAGTTGCAACCATGAAAGAAACATCAGTTTCAAACAATAATTAAATAATTAGTATTAAAATTATTATTTTAAAAAGGATTTTATCTATTGAAGCTCGAAGTCTTGAAAATGTCAGTTTCTTTTTTACCTTTACTTTCGTAGATAAGAAAAAGAAAAAAATCATTGCAAAATACGATATCTATCACTCAATCAAGTTTGGATTTTTTGATTTTATCGTAAAAAAATAGATATCTTATCCTGCAAAAAATATACAAAATTTGTTTTAAAACAAGTACAATAAATGTACTGTTTATTCATTTTCTATGACTTGATATTTGCATCCCCTTTCATTTTCTAACAAAATCATTTATTAGGTCGTTATTTTTTAGACCAAAATCAGTTATATTTTTCTGAATGAAATATAAGTATGTATCTATGTATTTCTAATAACAGAATCGTAAAGAATAATTTCTTACCGATGAGAATAAAGGTAAAAACTAAATTGAAACTGTTAAGGTTCCTGGTGCTAATTATTTTATAAATTATGTATGTATTTCATAAATTTTACCTAAACATTTATAAAATAACTTAAAAAACAGTTTCAAGTCCATCCCCGATAAAAATCTACAGAATCATCTAATTCTCAAGAACGCCTAATTGCCTTGCCCATTGTGCCAAGACGTTTCAATAATAACACCCGAACAAACCCATAACGCTACCCGATAACACCGACTTTCTACTACTTCCACGCCTGGAGATTACATCAGTAACAACCTGAAAAATTTTTTACACACATGTCGGTCGCCACGCTCCAAGGGAAGCAGCGCTCCTCGCTTGTAGATAAACCTCGCCACTCTCTCGTCCATTACTTTACGATCTCGTCTCCCTATCCCTCCTACGTTCGAAATACGACTTAACGACGTCGAACTTTAACGATGGCAGCGCAGCTCCCTTTGCCAACTCGTACAGCTTAGCAAGCCACCCCCCTACGTTTCTATCTTCTAATCCCTCGTGTACTCCTCGCAGACGAGCTCTGACAAAAGAAGAAGCCAACCCCCTGCGCGAACTGCTCTATCTGTTATACACCGCACTACTCTCCTCGCGCAGAAACGATAAAGACGGCGGAAGCGCGCGCGAACGGCGACCAGGGGAGCTCTGGCTATTCCGTGCTTTTGCTCGCGATTTCCGGATCAGGGGCGCGTACACACACACACACATACATACACACCCCCGCGTGTGTCTACTATACTACGGCCAAATGGCACACGCGCTCCTGGGGAAAGTTATAGTTCCGCGCCGGCGGCTGCCGGCTCCCTTTTTCGAAAAATCGATACGCCGGCGACTGAGAGAGCGAGTTTATAGGGTTGCGCGCGGACGGGAAAAAAAAAGTTGCGACGACGACTATGGTAGTGTAGCAGCTCCCCTCGTGGAGAGAAAGTTTTTCGTATGGCATATATGTGTGTGTGTGTGTGGATGTGTATGTGTGGGTGAGTGAGGGCAGCTGGTGAATTTATTAAAAGTCGATTTAAGCGTACTTTAGAAAATTAACGGAAGGGAGAGGATTTGGATTTATATAGCGCGAAATTTGCGAATACTGGTAATATTATACTTTTAGTCGTATGCATAATGTTTTTGAGAATATTTCAAATTATAATACGCTACGATGCGGGATTCTTTTTTGCAATAGTCATAAATTAAATTTTCTTATATACATTGTGTTTGATTTTCATGCATTTATATGTTCTTGGAAGAATAAATCAATAATAACTTGATATTTTCTATTTCTTTTTCTTTTACATCCATTAATTTCTCACATTTTACCGGCTATTATGCTGTTTACAAAAAGTTCAGTTATTACAACAATAGTACCATTCCACTCAGTTATAGCCGCGCGCGCGCGTGGCAATATGTCGCGAAGACCATATTCGCGATGAACTAACCGCACGAGCGTGTCGTGCAAACAGAGACATAAAAAAATTTTCTATTTGCGAAGAATAATGGACATTTAACGCGTCGCGGATTCGTGCAAACGCCTATATGTAGGTGTATATATATACACGTAACGAGATTAATTTTACGAGCGCTGCAAAACAATTGCGCCTTTTGCCGGAGAGCTGCCGCCGCCGCACGTTACACCTTATCGCCTTGCTCAGACAAAAGATTTCTTTTGTCTCCTCCGTCTTAACGTGACAAATGTCGAAACAAAGCGAATAAAAAACGGTTTCTCTCTTTCTCGCTCTCTTATTTTTTTTTGCGATAACCGTCGTCTATTTACACGTAAAAATGTCTTTTTATATAATATTTTGCACTCGCAGCCGTGCGTATTACGCTAACGATTATATAGCTTGTACAACCTTAAGGAACCTCTGTCCGTACATATACACAAGAATCTTTTCTTGAAATCACATGCGCTCGCCTCATTAGATCTCGAACAATTTCTATATAATAATGTAGATACCCGCTCTATACACACGGACTTCCCGAAGATCATAATTATACGCAGTAACGCAATTTTGGCCTGTCTCCAGAAAGAGAGAGAGAAAGAGAGAGAGAGAGAGAGAGAGAGAGAGTCTCTCAAGTCCATAAATTAGCCAGTCATAATTTTCGACTCGAATATATCTGTCCTGCACAGCACAGCGCGCTGTTCTATATATATTATACACGCGTATTTAAGTGCAGCTCAGATCAGGCTTAATGAGCCGCACGAGCGGAATCAGATGTTCGTCGCGCGATTTATCAGCCGCATTCCGGGATTATCTGCGTTAAGTTGTATATCGCCAGCCGCCGGTATTTCCGTTTCGTTCTGACATCCGTACGCACACGCGTGCACGACACATATTTGCATCTTATCTGACTTCGAATGCATTGATATTTTTCCTTCCTGCAGCAACGTATATACGGTTATGCAAAAGTGTACGAGATGAGTTCCAAGCTTATCCAAAAAGATATTTTTCTTTTTTTTTCATCATACTTTGTGGACTGTTTCTTAGAAACGTGATGTGGAGTTTTAGTCGGCTGAGAGATAATACAGCTTGAAAATCGTTAAAGACATTACATATATTTTCAAGTGTCGACATTTATCAGGAGAAACTTCAAAAGAGCATTCAAAATAACGTATTTCCAATTTAAAATTTGTCTACACAAATGACTATAATTTTATTAATTAACATATCTTTTAACACCACTATCTTCTATAATGACTTGATTTTCTCAGAACATTTGCTCAACTATTCAATCTATATATCTATTACTCGAAAACTAGACCCTAATTCAATAAACACTACTGTACACAATTTATCTTACTTCACCGCGTCGCGGTTAAAACCCCAATTCGCATTCGTTCTACCCCTCGTTGCCTATAACTTTCTCCCTCTCACTATCTGTATACAACGTATACACCTTAGCTTCGCGCATCTCACACCGCATCGATTTTCTTATCTCCCTATACGTCGCGCGTTTCCGCCTCGTTTCTTTCACTTTTTCATTACGCGCTTGGCCATGTCTACCTCCCCCCCTGCGAACATTTGCATCTTATCTATACTCTATCCCTCTTTTGCCTGCACGACGAGACCCCACCGAGCGCGCGCACACACACACTCACACACGGTATAAATAAGGATAATTAGGGCAGCAGAGGGAGGAGGACGACGGCAGCTGGCACGAGTATAAGCGACGCCAAAATAATACCGTGTGCGTACGTTTCTCTCTTTCTCTGTCTCTCGATCTGTTGTGTATGTTTAATATATGTTCATGCAACGCGTGTTACGTATGTGGATTATATTATACCTGGCGTGCACGTGTGCGCACTGCAGAGGTATATATATGTATATATAGAGGTATATATACACATGTCTTCGCGGCTGAACACGTGGAGAAAGAAAGACCAAGAGAGAAAGAGATATGGGCGCGTGAGGATTTGTCGTCGCGCGTGAAATGCGAAACGGCGTTTGCAACGAGTGAGAAGGTAATGAGTTGTGCTAAGTGTATTTGTATTACGACTTACACTGCGGGTAATGGTGAATTTTAGTACAACGATGTCCGATATATTATAAGGTGATCAGTTTGTAAGGGATTATAGAGAGATGCTTTGAAAAAATTCATAAATATGTAACAGCATGCACATATAGAATTCATCCATAAACATTAACACGTAAATTTACTTAAAAAATAACAGTTTTTTCGTCGTAAGCAATTTGAATCTGTCTAATAAAGTCAATAACCAAAAAATAACCATATAGATACAAATTATAAAAGTTGCGCTTTTATGTTAGCCAGGTGTTCGGGTAACAATTACGTTACGTGAATTCGAAAATATAAAACTGAATTTTATTACCAATGTGTCTACACCTTTTTATTATATATACTATTAAAGAATTACCGGGAATTGATATATATATATGAAAGTTTTCACTGCATGTCTCTTTTTTTTACAATGCAATGAATTATATCTTCCCCTACACTAACCACAACGAAAATGTAATCAAGCAAGGGGAGGGGGCAGTTTTTATAGTTTTTAACTACACAACGACCGTTGCCATGTGTACATGTTGATTACTATGCAGTTTATACAATGTTCTTAAAACAGATGTACAACATAAACTATACACGGTCAGCAACGAATATAATAACAATTTTAAATGAAACTCTTTTGCGGTTTAATCCGCTTTTACAAATTTAATTGTAACATTAATTATTCACACTTCTCGAAAATTTAAGCTGAATTCCAATTAAACCAAGAGCAACAAAACCATCAATCTTCCGCTAACCACAATTGTACCCGCCTTTCGTCAGGACCATACTGTTTTTAAGAAACCCATCGCAGCGTATCCCGCATCGTTTACGCCCTCGAGAATCTCTCACAACTATTCTACACACCTTTTCGACCATCATCTCGCACGCCAGACCTTAAAATTGCTGCCCACACGCGGTCTGTTACGTTTTAAACGACCGCGCGGTATATAGACGCGTGCGCCGGTCAGTCTCGTGTCCTGTCCTCTTTAAACCAGCTGTTGTATCCCTATATATATAGAGAGAGAGAAGCCGAGCAGAGCCGCCGGCGAAAAATGCTAGATCAATACCACTGCCGCACCGAAGGGGGGAACGACGACGAGGAGAGGAGCGAGCGTCTGCGTGTATATGTTGTACGACGAGAAACCCCTCGCCGCGAGGGTGGGTACAGTCGAGCAAACAACTTTGGGCCTATAGGAGAGTACACGCGGGGTGTACGTGTGTGTACGATTTTCGTATATATATGTTTAAGGCAGAACAGCTCTCTCTTTTTTTCCTGATAGCTGGCTGTAATTGATGAGAGTATAACGCATGGAACGGAGAGGAAAGGAAGAGCGAGATGATGGAAGATATGAGGGAATATACCGCTGTGAGCGGAATTGGGAAATGTGATTGGCTTTGGTTTGTCTTGTTATATACGCGGGTGAGAGTATAAGAGAGGATTGGTTCAGGGACGCGATACTACGGAAAAAGGGATTGTGGTAAATGGTTTCGCAGAGTGCTACACGCGGTGTGGAGGATTGAAATTTGTTTTTTTTTTATATATATGTATAGATTTTTTTTAACCGAATGTATAGTAATACGACTATGTTAATTTTGAATTAAAACTATTATATATGAAGAGGAGTTATAAAAACAAATTAAAGATATAGTAATGAAAGCTTTTTTCTAAATTAATATTTTATAAAAATAAGTTTTTGTATAATGACAATGATCGAAGAACATTATTATTAATATTAATATTGAATTGAGCAAAGGAATAAATTGAAAAATAAATTATATCAAATATAGAACGTTCCGCCGGCATATAAGAGATTTTGGTGTCGGCGTTACTGTACTAATACAGAGGGGGTCACGCTTGTGGGTTCTCGAATTTAGTTAGGGTCCGCAGGAGATTTTCGATGCTAAATACTACCTATATACTATTCCCTAACGTATTCCCCTCAGGCTTCTCTGATATTGACATTAATTTACTAAATTGTTCAAATAGCAGCCGAATTCAATACTTTTATCGCTTAATTTGATCAGTAAAAATATCTTGAAAAATATATATATAGATATTTTTATTGTAAAAGATCGAACTTGAACGATAAAGCTGACAGATGTGAAATCGGGATAAATTTAATTTTAAATAAACTAAAGAAATTTTTAAATTGTATATATAGCATTAAATATTATAAAATTATTTTAAGATGCTCCATTTAGAGTCTGTAGTCCTAACAAAATCTTTTAATAATAATTGAAAATAAATTATGAAAAATTTGCTACTAGTACATAACCAACTATGTCTTTCATTTTCTAGACATGTATAATAATTGTTTTTTTAATATAATAATCTTGCCACAACCAAGTAATAACCACGTATAAACTTTGATATTTTCAATAAACCTAAACGCAATCGCTATTCCATATACATACACACATACACACCTTGCACTTTCAACTGCTTACCGAGCGCTTTACCACACCATTCCCATAAAGCCGCACGAGATGAATGGGCCGCCGCCGTTGTTGTCGTCGTCGTCCATTGGGCCCGAGTTTAGCCACGTGCACTGTCCCTTAAATGGCAAACGTTCTGCAGGCGACGAGTTACGTACGCGTGCGACAAACACACACACACATACACAGACAATATGCACCGGTTGGCCATTATTCATTCGTTATCGGTCGACTTTCGGCGCGCGCGCATTGCACACACGCCGCGTGCACTTTGATTTTTCGTTGACCATATCGTGTGTGCGGCGCCGTTTGTTATACGGAAACGAGTATAAGAGGTTCGCGGATTTATAAGGATCTTGGAGCGCTTGCGGGATTGCGCAATAATGAATGAGAAAAGCGAAAAATTTTTCGTCGTCGTATACGCCGTCGTCGCTGGGGAAAGTGGTGTTTCGGTGTGTATATATATGGAGAATATACCAGAATGCGCTGAGTGGTTGAACGAGAAGCAAAGCAGAGTTCATTATTAAAGTACATGTAAGGTATTATAATGCGGCGATAAAACACAAAAAGCTGTAAGTTTAACGAAGATTTACAACAATATAGTATAGCGGTAATAAAATGTTTAATGTTTGCATTTAAAAGTGTACAATGTTATAAGAGAGACACACGTGTAATTATGTAAAATAAGTGTTGACAGTTCTCGCTTTTACACGTGTATATTGCGATTCTATTGGATTTCTCCATTGTTCATAGCCAAATATAAGGAAACAACTGCGTGTGCAACAAGAATGTGCATAAAATTGTATGAAATTAAAATAAATTGCGAAATATTTTTAAGCTAGCGTAACACCAGCAGTTGCACTCTGTTGTATAACATAAAGAAGACGACAATACATTGAAATACATTATACTATTATATGTTATTCTTCTTTACAGTTTAAAGCTATTTAAAACATCGTATAAGGAAGCAATTAAGTATTCTATAAACGTTAATCTAAAATATTATTTTTATACAAAGCAGCGGCAAACGCACTCTATCGCCTTGGAATCGGCAATTAAACGCGACTGCAATTACTCAAAACTTCCTTTCTGTTAAAATTAGATCAAAGCAGAAGTCTGACCCAATTATCCATATAAAAGCTACATGAAAAGTAGTTAGTCTACACACCGATGCAGCAGCAAATAACCAAAAAAAGAAAAAAACAACGAGAACCGCCTAAACTATATATCCTTTGATCTTGAAATACACGCTACGAATTTTCGACGTCATTTACCGACGTACGATAAATAGACAGCGTGACAATCTTCAACAGCGTATCATTTCAAAAGAATCATACATATTCAAAGGCACACTCGAGATCTCTACGAAACCAATCGAAACTTTCCCAAACGCGCGTGAGGAGAAGTTCGGGGTCAAGCGCGTATAGATATACACGACGCGCGTCGTCGATCGTAGTGGACCGATTTGCATCTATATCATGTGTATCCTTCTCTCTCTCTCTTACTCGCACTTGTTCGCTCAGAGCGGATGACGCGTCGGTAATTTTAGCCGTGCTCCCGCGTAATCCCCTTCTCGCAGATTACGTGCTTATTTTTAGCAGCTGCCGTGAGCGCGAGCACACGCGTGTGTGTGCTCGCGTGGTCACGACTTCAAAACACAGATAGGTGTGTGTATATACGTAGAGAAAGGTGTACAAGAGCAATTTTGGGAGGAAATAAAGTCGCAGTTACGATGACGCTTTAGGTATCGAGGTGATTGACGAAAATCTTTTAGTGATATCAAATGTTGTATCATTTACATGTATATAATTTTTTCTTCTTCTTTTTTCTACTACATTATCTCGCGTCATGTAAATTCATCTTTTAATAATATTTTTAGTTTTTAGTAAGATAAATGTTTTAAATGAATTCTTACGCTTCTTGAAAATTATTTAACGACTTTGGTGTTAAAATAGCAGCATTCCAACATAATAAAATGAGAAAAATCTTCCTTGCTTTTTAAATAATAAAATGCTTTCATTTCATTTTTTTATACTAGAACTTTTCCAGAAGAAAATAATATTTGAAAATATATACTTGATACTTTTAGGTTGTCGCAATTATTATCTTGAGATAAAAATTTCTGACGCAATGATCGTGTTTATTTCGTTGATAAGATTTTTTCGCGATACTGTTAACTCTCAGATCATTTTAACGATTATCAGAAGAGTTCAAAGCAAATTTAATCAACTTGTAGTAAATCGTAGGAAAAAATAATCTAAAATTCAATGTTAAATAGAGTTTGCAAAATGTGCATCACTTTCGAACAAGAAAAAAAACATGTCGATAAAAAAAAGGGATAAGAATAACTTGCACATAAAACTTTCCGCTGTAAAAACTATATACACTCACGCACCCTACTAAGAAAAAAAACGACAAATAAAACGCTTACGAAGCGTTATAAAAAAGAAAATTTGCCTTAGATACTATGAGCCGGCTCTCGTCGTAACAAGAATCGTCGTCGGGACGAGATGATATCGTGTGACACAAGGAGAGGACCGCCGACGCTGTTGCCGCCGCCTCAAGCATCCTCTTCTCTCGACAGAACGACGAAACGAGATGAGGCCGTTTACGAGTGCGCGGCTCCGTACGCTCGTATATAATTTACAATTGGCGCCGTGGCAGACACGCTTCTTTACTCTTACACTCAACACACACACACATATACACTTGTGATGTCGCGCAAGGCATTAAGTACAGACGCGCGCGCGCACGAAAAACTCGCAAATCATGCGAGTTGTCGCGTGCGGGCGAGAGACGAAGACGTTGAGTTCAGAGAGCGTTACGTAACAGTTTGTGTAAGCGAATTTCTGCGGATTATTTTTTGCGAGAGGAAGAAGAAGAAGAAGAAGCTGTATAACTGATGTAGTGTTTTATTTGTATATGGCATGAAAAAACAATTGTTGTTGAATGATAGGTGAATGAAGACAGGGATGACTGCGATTTTGTTTACAAATATAAAGAGATTGAACTTAATAAACTAATAATCAACTGATTGGTTTAGAACAGTGGCGTATTGGGTGACTCAAGTCGATGATGCGATCATCTCGTTGCAAGTGTCACCATTGTAATTAACATTGTGCACAAAAAACATGTATCTCTCGATGCAATTTGCAAATTAAAGTGCTAATAATTCATTGAATAATTTTAAATACGTTTTGATGATAATTTGCAGTTTTATCACTAATATTTTTGTTTTTTCTATATACCATTTTATCTTATCTTAAATAAAAACTATTGTATTATTACATTGACTTTAAGTTAGTATTAAACATATTTTAAAAGTATATTTTTTTGGCTGTCTTCGCCGTATTCTTTATGAAAAAAGACAAAGATCTTGTGAAAAAAATAAAACAATCAACAGAAAAAAAAAATGACGAGATTGTCACCTCTAATGATTGTAATTGCTCAATTTAAACTGGGTATATAAATTTGATTGGCCCACGGTAGGGTGTGCAAATGGGCATTGACACTTCTCGTTTTTACAAATTATATAGAATAAATAACTTTCATTATTGAGTTTATAAACTACGGTAACATTTAAATATATTATAATAAAATCCATTCAACAATATATTTTCATCTTGTTTGAAAAACATTTGCCCCTAAAGCTGTCTAAGCAGAATTTCGCAAACCTGCCAACCACTTTCCCAAATCGAGCACCAAACCTCATGAAAAAATCATCTCAGGTTCTACGTGTTGTACAACCCGTCTCCTTTTTTATAAATCGAAACTCACGTGCTCCCATTATCATTTCGGCGCCGATCAAACACATTCTCTCACTCTTAGATCCAGGTACAAACGCGCGAAAAAATCCTCTTTTTGAGCCGGTGACCTGCGCAACGGGATAGTGTCGCAGGTGCTAGCAGGTATATGATGAATTCCGCACACGTGGTTTCTCCTAAAATAAACTTGCATCGAGTGCGAAGAAAACTAGCGGTCAGAGCTTATACACAGCTCACTGTTTAGGTTAAGTCTGACACGGTATTTTTTCTAGCACGCTGGTGCGCTGTAGAGTCTTATATTAAAGAGTTGTTTATTTTGTAGAGCATTGTTATGAAAAAAAATTATTGGTGAATTTGGGAGGCGGGACATTGTAAATAATGTTCACTGATTTAGCAAATTTTTGAAGTAAATGTTTACACAAATATAATCAGAGAGGAAAGCGTATAAATTACACACTTTCGGAGCAGACGCGTCAAATTAATCGTGAAATTTCAATAATCGTCTGCACAATTGTAGCGTGTTAAACTGCACAAAACGATCGCGAGTATACTTGTAGCAACTATAAAGTGAGAATTATGAAATAACAATCTCTAACATATACACGCGCATAATACTTTTATCTCTCTGACGTATTCTGCTAACGATCTGCCATTAACGTCGAACGTCCTGAAATCAACATGTACTGCTATACTCGTGGGTGCGCGCGACTATTTACACAACAAACGCGTGCCCCACATAAATTTAACCGACACAACGAGTGAGAGAAAAAAAAAACATTCATACATACGAGAAGGAGAACGCTTCATTTGACGACACTCGTATATATGTATATATAATAATATAATCACAGCGGGCGATTAAAGAAGTTCATGGAAAAAACAGCTGCTTCTGCTACCACAGAGCTTACGTAATTTCACCGCACCAAGCATCAAAATAAGGCAGTGATATCTCATTCAGCTTGCTCTATACTCCATACAGTCAAGTGCAGCAATATAAAAGCGCTGCTCGCGCCCGCGCGCTCGACGTCGTGTATGCGCATTTGCATCGCGCATGTGTATGTAGGTATCTCACCTATACAACGTGCATACATATATATATACATACGTATACGATACCGGCCCCTTCTACGCTTGCTAAGCTATGCTGCTATACGTATATAGCTGTTCGCTCTCTCTCACTCACTCTCTCGAGGTGAGGCCTCCGATCGCGCCTTCGGTCATTTCGTCATCTCGAGAGGTATTTGTGCGCTGTCCGTTGCTTATATATATATATATACCACCCTTCGCTTAAAGAATAAACACGTGGGTGTATACAGAGTTCAAGGATTTTTACCATCTTAATAACATATGATTAAAAGACAAAAAAAGACAAATCAACCAATGATGTTGTTTACCAAAAAAGGTCAAAGCACGACCTTCTCAGATCTGCATTCCTCCGGCGCTCCGAAACCTCTCGAAATCTCGCTAAACAACATCGCGCAAATATGTACATCATCATCATCATCACTGCGCGCTCCTAATGATAAGGCCTCTCGTCGATGTGTGGGTGTACACATGTATATATAGTAATCGTGTTTATACGTGTGTGTATATACATATACGTGTACGCGTGTTGATAAAGGTGTACTCACGTTGCTGGCAGTGGACGACGGCGTGTAGGAATTGCTCGCCGCCGCTGCTGCTGCTGCTGCGATGCTCGAGAGAAAGTCATGGCTGACCCGGGAGCTCTGGGACGAAGCGGCGCTGTCGCTCGATACATTACTCGAGCTGTCGTACAGCACCTCCGAGACGTCGAGCTTCATCGTCAGCTCGGGTCCCTCCAACCCTATAGCCTTCCTACCCCGCGGCTTCCTCGTCCTGCTTGTTTTGCCTGTACGGCGCCTCCACCTGTTAGCTATACCTTCTCGACGTTCCTCTCTCTCTCTCTCTTTCTTACGAGAGACACTTGCACTCGCGCTCTCCTGCAAAATTCCACGAACTTACGGACGTGTTGAAGAAGTATAGACGTCCTGGTGGGAGAGAGAGAGCGTAAAGATTGCGGCGATGACGCGCGCGATTGCTGCTGCCGTTACGTCGTCGTCACGCAGTAGCAGCAGCAGCAGCAGCAGCAACCCGGACGGGTAAAAACACGAGCTGCGGTATGTAGCGGGAGAAGAGGAGGAGTATATAAAGAGGTGGGAGGTGCGAGATGAGAGGCAAGGAGAGCAACTATGTATATATTATACGATCGCAAAGAACTCCGCGGACACAGCAGCTCGTTCTCGAAAAGCGCGTTAAAACTGCGCCCGCCGCTCGCGCGACACGCTCGACGATGACTCACGCCAGACGGGGGAATACCTCGGGGCGCGAGAGGCAGGCGCGCGCATATACGCACACATACATACATACATCGGGATACTCGATCCCCCTTTCGCGGTAGCGCGGCGCGCCTCTCGGTTTGTTACATACGTGTGGGTGCCAGAAAGAGAGAGACTTTTCGGTGAGGTTAGGTACGACTGGCTATTCGTCTATCTATCCTTGTTTTACTCGTGGACTTCGGGGTTTGTTAGAGAGAGATAGAATAGTAGCCGAACGTAAACGAGCGGAGTCGAGGGTATCCGAATATACAGCTGTGTACGATATATGTAGGGTTATGTGTGTATGTATGTGAGAGAGCATGATGTCATGCGCTATATTAGCTGCTGGCGTGCGCTCGAGAACGCGGGACCAATAGCGCGCGCCACGTGCTAGGTGCGCGGGCACTTTCGAAACTCGGACCGCTATATATATATATAAAAGCAGCAGGTGCTTTTTTTCACGTGGTTATGTATATGTATGTAGGTATACTATATAGGCTGCGGAAACGATGCACCGGAATTTCGTCCGCGGAGAGGTGGAACCGGTATTTTTCTTTTTTTTTTACGGTTCCATGAGTGGAGAAACGATTTGTGTGAGTGTGATACCGTATTATAGTTCGGCGATTGGTTTTCGAATCGATGAATGGAGATGACTATATTTTGGAGTATACTGTTGACTAAGTTTTGTTTTGACGTTTGATATGGCGATCGATTATGTATAATTTTTTTGCGTGTATTAATTTATGTAAACAAATACTGAGGATAAACTGTTAAAAAGGATCGATATTTATCAGCTTGAATGATTAATTACTTAATTTGTTATGCATCCTTAGTTTACGAACTTTGGTTTGTAAAATACATTTTTGTTCATATCTATATATCAAAGCCAATTTGCCATATAAATATTGAGGGTATAATTTATCTTGGTTTATGTAGATGAAATGTAAATCATTTTTTGCATTATCTTTATGAATAAATAAGAAAATAATTTTATCTTAAAATTACCTATTTAGGATTATCAAATCTTATTTACGAAAAAAAAGAGTTAAGTTATTTGTACCGCAAATTGTCGCATCTATATAAGTATGAGACAAACGATAAGAATAGAACAATTGATTTCAATCCTCTTATCTGTTTTCAATATACTGCCGACTGATAAGATTATTAACCCGGAGAGTACGAAAACAGGTGAGAAGAAGAATGAAAACTAATTCTGTTTGAAGAGTCATTCGCTTGATTGATAACTCATGCGCGTATATTAATCTTCTGCTATATAGAGTACGCAGCAAGCTTATATCCTATCGGCACACTTTTTATTGTAGCGCTGTGATGCTTTTCTATAAACATTGTATTATTATATACATTGGCAATCCAGTACTTATACGCACATCATTGACATAAAAATACACAATTTTCATACATAAATCATCGATGACCAATATTAATTTCAGTCATTACTTTACTATCATGATCCAGTAACAATACTCCGCTATTGTATTTTAATTGACACAATGAAGTCATTCCTATATTGCACGTTGACTGCAATGCAAGAAAATAAAAACTCTTATATTACTCCGATATGATTCTATATGTATATTTTCTCAAAGCATTATTGTTATCACGAAACAATTATAACGCGATGTTTCTACATTACTTTATATTTTTCTTAATTCGAAACCGACTATACTCAACAACGGTATATTTACAACAACCCAAATCTTCCAATCCAATATATCCTCGTAACAAATCAACGCTCCAGATCTCCACATCCCCACGCATAAGTATATAACATAGTCACCTTCATCCTCTTCACCTATAAATTAGCTCTATACGCATCCCTCCTCCTCCACCTCCTCCTAACGGCAAAAATTTTCACTCTTCCCCGCGAGTCACTCGGGGAAGCCGGGCTACTCTTCCGAGAACTCGGCATGACTCACTCACGCGTTTGCTCCTCTCTTTCTCTCGTGGGCGGTGAAAGAACGAGAGAGAGGGAGAGGAGTTCGTCCGCGGTGACTCATCCGGCTGCTATGCTCGATGCACGCACCGGTCCAACATCGCGATTCGACGAGTATATATACCTACATATATCCCTTCTCTTGTCGTCCCTCCGCATATATACGTTCGCGCTCTTGATTTTTTCATGGTCCACGGAGGGCGAAGAAGCGCTACTACCTGTTGTTGATAGAGGGGAAGATGCGCGCGTATATGTGTGTGTATATGAGTACACAGGTATTCTCGTCGGTATCTCGGAATTTACTTCCGCGCGTGTCGAGAGTGTGCGCAGGATATGTATATATTGGTGTGGGGTCGGAGCTGCGCGTCTCTTTCAGTGTCCTGGGGAATGCGTATATATAGCGCAGATAAGAGGCAGAGTGTGATTTATTGGTACGAGGGTGGGTCTGTATCTATAGGGATTTGGTTTTGTTTATATTTTTGAGATTGTTTTGTATGGATGAGGAAGATATATTTGCAGTTTTTGTTTACAGTCACGCGACGAGGATTATCAAACGGGGAAAGATAATATTGTGACGGAAGCATTTGGTAAAAAGGGATTCCTCTTTGATTGTGTCATGATTAAAGTTATGTAATTTAGATTGATTTTTTTTTAAAGTATAATTTTGTTTACATTGCTATTATTATTAATTATCGGCTCATTGACCAATAATATTTATACGGTAATCTAAAACCAATTAACATTTCAAGATGCAAACGAACAGCATATACACATACATCATAATATACAATAATTTGTCATCAATACGATCATATAAAGTAATTACGTAAATATACACCCTGATTATAACGCTGATTATGATTTATATACCTCATTCGTCTACTTATTCACGACAATAACAACCGCAACTATCCGGTAAAAATAGCTCTACATTAAATTCTATAATATACCTCAGCAAAATAGCCGCACTAGCAGTAGCAGTGCAGCCATCAGAGAAAATTCCACTATCCATAAATCAGGCGTGCGCGCAAATCGGGTCGAGCCAAGAAAAAAAAAATCGCTCACGTATAGAATCCGCTTTTGAATGACCCTACTCTATGTTCTCTCCCTCTACAGCGGTTCTCTCTCTCTCTATACTATACGCGCCTAACGCAATTACAATCTAAAAATAAACTTTCCCTAAGGAGTCATCCACATTTGTTCTTGCGAACCATGGAAGATTGCCCTGTACGCAATCGTTCGAGGATCTTTCTCGCGCAAAGAGAGAGAGAGAGAGAGAAAATCGCATCCGCGATCAAATTTGCCGCGCACGCGTGTCCATGAGCCAGCTTCTTCCGGCCAAGGACACTTACGCGAGCGCATGCGTTTTATGCACGTGTATAGAGAGCGAGAGAGATACATAAGAGGTTTACCCCTACTACATATACGAGTATACATACAGTGTATGGAGTTCCCTCGAAAAAAAAAACTGGCGCAAGGAATGTCATTAACAGACGCGCGAGCGCCCTTGCCGATTTCACGCGTTTCTTAAGTGCAAGCTGTACGAGAGATAGCGCACAGAGGTTTTCAATGAACGCGCAGCGGCATGCCGCGAGGGAGAGAGAGAGGCGCAAGGATGATGGCAAGGATAGCGGCGTCTTTGAACTGATTTGAGGATCTATTGATAGAAGCGTCGGAGAAAAAAAAATATATTTTTGATAGAATCGCGGACTATAATATATACAATGTTTCTTTATAATCATAAAAAAAAAGATAACATGAGGTTTTACTTAGAATCGGATATTTCATTGAAAGTATTTTAATTCCCTCTGGTGAAATATTTGCCATCATTATAGGTCGTTATAAAATAGAAAAATAAACTTTTCGGAGCGAATTCGCAATGTATATAAGTATATTTGCTCCAATCACTATACATGATTGAAAAAAAATGAGGGTTAAAGAACCTACTTACCGCTGACAAGCCTATAAAATTAATACAGCATGCTCATAACATATATATATATCTGCAACATACGCACGTACCACGAGTTGCATTAAATTTGCGTAATTGAGGAAAAGCAATGTATATATACGCGGTTCCCACGTTATAAGCGAACTTGCGCGTAGTTTTTCTCGTTACGTACGTAAATCGATAGAAAAAGCATAACAGACCGTCGCAAAATGGTGAACGGGCGATAGAAATATTATACAACTGCAGAAAGCACGATGTGAGCATTGGCCGATACAAAGCAAAAGCGACGAGAGGAATGTCATTGCCGCTCGTGCGATGCGACTTGTTATGTGCGCGCGCGGCTATATGTAGTATGCGCGTATATGTAATCCGCGTGTATACAGCCGATGATCTCAAGGAAATGTAGGGTATCCTTGGCAGGTTGAAGTCCTTGCCGCTGGGGGCCTGAGAAGCCATTGGAAAAACACGTATAATGCATTGAGAGATGGTAAAAGTGGAAGAAAATCACAGTAGTGCGTATGCTGTGATCACTCACGTTATACGTATAGGTTTGAAGTTTGTTGAAGAAATATCTAATTTTTGTTCAATCTTATTGACAGCGTTTATCTACTGAAGTAAGTTGTATTTAATTTGAAGTTTTAATTATTATCGCGTGTGTCGAGTTTGATCTTCAGACAATTTAATTTAGTAATTATCGTTGACATGATCGTCACTTTTCTAATTGACATGTTTATCTTAAAAAAAATATATAGCAATTATTTTTTGAATATCATTTGTATTATTGTAGATAAACATTACAGCATTATAATAAGATATGTTTAATACAAATAAAAAAAATGTTAAATTTATTATTTTATTTTGAAATTTAAAAAATTTAACATAAGTGTAGTTTTTATTAAATTGACCAAACATCTAATTTTTCACATACACACGAGATTTTGATAATAATATAAAAAAATGTAGAATATATAAGATGCAAACATATTTCTGCTACAATGGTCAAATCATACAGAGTTTATCGTATTCTATTACATATACTGCTTTGAGATAGTCTTATTTACGAAATTAGTATACAAAATTTTCCTCATCGCAATAAGCCTTTCTATTGAGAACGGATAAATATTGATGTATAAGAAATAAATTCCAATAATTCCTTTTTTATTTACAATTTATAATTTGTATGTTTACATTATTTTCTACCAAAAACTGAAATTTACAAAGCAGGTGACGTTTCTACTTCCTACCTTATCTTATCGATACGCCAATTCCGATAAGTAAAGCATGCAGTGAAAAAAAACCAACCTTGAGATTCCCACGTAGCTCGAAAATTGGTTGCGAAAAAGACTCATTTTGCGAAACAATCTAGTTAAAGTATCCAATTAAAAAAATAATTCGTAAATTGGATTTGACAAAGATAGTATAAGCGAGGTTTGAAGGAAACAGTATAAGAATGATGTACTTGTAAAAAAATGTATATCAGGAAAAACCCAACCCAAAGATCGAAACGCTGCGAATTATCACGAAAAATATTGATATTCGTTCAATTATTTTTGTAGATGGAATTGACGTTATCGTTTTTGTTTTTAGGAATACGAAGAAAGTCTGATTAAATATGTAGTACGTCAGTGTAAGTACTTGTGATGAGAATAATATTTTAACAATTTAAACAATTTTGTTTAAGTTATTTATTATTTTTGGTATCAATAAAATTTATTATCATTGTTATATCTTTTCAGTTAAACTCAAGCTACTGCAATACTAAATATTATCATTAAAAAAAAGAATTCTTGAATTGGTGAAAAAATCACAAAGTCACGAATTATTGTACAACGTATAGATGAATGCTGATATAGTTCGTAAAGTATTACATTCCATGGGTAATTTGAAAAACTTGTTATACTAATACAATTTTATGAATTTGATTATATATTAAAGTTATTTTGCTATTTATTTAAAACATTTACATATTAATTAACTTGTAAGAATTTTTCCTCCTTTGACATAATATTTACGATTTCGTTTCTAAATGCTTAATACTAATAGTTCGCTTTCAAAAGTAGAACATGAAAAATATAGAATAATCATTGAGTAATTTCTATTAAATTAAGGCTAAATTTTAATTAATAAATACTTTATTTTTATTTAAAATTGAAGAAAAGGATCTTACATATACAGTCCCGCGCGCGCTCATACACATTTTCGCACACAATTGATAAAAACTAAATAAATAATATCAACCTTTCTTTGTCTGTGTTTTACTTAGGGAAAAGCAAAATATACGTCGATGCATTTGCACATGATCTCGCGCTCATTACATCATGTGTTTGTGAGCAAAACGATATATAATGTACGCTTGCAACGCGCTAACATCACGCGCATAAAGAGCAATGAGCGTAAAATCGGCAATTAGGTAAATCTATGAAATCAAATAGCGAAACGAATCCGGTTAATGAAAATTAATTACCGATTTATTTTCAATCTGCGTAACACCTGACGTTTTTCGCGATTCAAAACAAGCAAGTTTTACGAGTAGCGACGTGCGTAATTACGACGAAAAGGAAGTACAATTTTTTTTTCAAATATTCTTAGTATTTAATCACTTTAGCAATTCGTGGAAAGGTAATAATAATAATAATAGTAATAATAATGATAATAATGTAATTTATCGTCGCAAAATATTATTTCCTGAATGTACGACTTGAAAATTTTCAAGAAAATATATTGTCCATTATATTATTGCATATTGTAAATGCTGGGTGATAAAATTCTGATGAAACATCAATCTTAGAAACAGTTTTTAAATAAACTGTTGCAAACATCAACAAAAATTCAGGAAATATAAGGATATTTATTAAACAAAATGGATGAGTAACGATGAATCATAAATGAAAACAGTTTTATTGTCTAAATCAGGTCATCTCGAAGCAACGAAAAAAAGTGAAATTCTTACTTTCACCATATATTTTCTCTCAATTTTAATGGTTTCAAATACATCCAGACACTCTTTCCAAAGCATAAAGCATTTTAGGTTTACATAAATTCACATATTAATAGAGCCATATTACTAATATAAAATTTAATGAAAACAACACCGCTCCAACTAGTAATACAAGCTATAGGTACATTCGCGCCGATACATACCGATTACTCTTTCTTTTCTCATCCATGCACGTGTAAACAAACAGTGCAGTACATCAATAAAAATCCAAACACACAACGTAATTCATTTTTTCTCTGTCTCACGCTTAATCGGTGCGTTTATGTAAGCGCAAATAATACACGCAAGTATTCCTTTATGTAAATCCCGCAACAAATGTAACGGACGCGTAGAGATCTGCGTATATATATCTATAATGTATCGCACGACCCTCACACGCGGCTTTTCCCATACTTGCAACTATAATCTATATACATCCACACACGTTACGTCTATTACTCGTAATATTGTCCATTCCGAGTCATTGCCTTTTCCATATACGTGCGCTAGTAACTTGGCTGTGCACCGATTCGCAGCTGCGCGCGTGACTTTGCGCACGCAAGCGCTGCGAAAATCATTTTGGCGTGTTCGGCGCTTTTTTTTTTGATCAGTTGCTATAGTTGAGTTTGATCGTGGAGATAACATCGCGTATAGAATTTATTGACTTAGCGAAAACTAGAGTCGAGAAAATATACTTGTTAATTTCGCGCTATCAAAGTATAATATATTGTTTTGTCGATATAGCAAATGTTACGTATATGCTTATAACGCGTATAGTAAAGAAACAAAACTTTATTTTAAAAATTCGTGAAAGTAAAATGCTCTGGTCCTCTTGCAGCGCACATACACTAAAAACCTAGTCGCCAAGTTAAGAACCAAGGGTGGTCGGTTTACCATTATACAACAACGCCAATGCCCTCGAGATAGCTGTTGCAGATATATAATACAACACAAACCCCCTGAGCGTAGACTTTCTCTCTTACCGAGGGTTGCTCGCCGGCGTATCACCCTCCGGCGAATCGTCTATATATATATACACAGACTTACACCCCACGGGTGGGCATAATTCAAGTAATAAAGTTAAGAAGCGAAAAGTGCGCCGCCTCGTCGTTGCAAAAGTGAGTCAGGCCGTATTGTGCACACGTGCACTGTATAGGAGACCGAGATTAGGTGCATGTATGCGTATATGTGTATATGTGTGTGTAAGTATACGCGCGACTTTGTTTAATGTATTGCCAAGCGTTGTATTGGATTAACCGGAGGTATATATAATACATTTAGAGGGTTGGAGGATAAATATATAGATTGTCGTCGTTTCGGAGCGTGTGTTATGTTATAGGTGCAAGCCAGGTGCGCGCGCGCGGCATGATTCACTTGTGTCACTATAATATACCGCAGTGGCTTTATATGTTGAATAACACGCGAATTCGTTCAAATATTTTTGTTTGCTAGGAAAACAGCGAGAATGCGAGTACAACTGACGTACGTATGTGGTGGCAGAGAGTATAAGGAATTTTTACTAAGTAACCGGGTTTCATTTTGTATATATATACGTATAAGTATACGTGGTTCAAGGTTGTAACGATGAAGTTCTTTGTGTAATATATGGCTTTTCGTTAATCTTGTTCAAATATTAATGGATCTCACACTTGCAATTGATCGACGAGTAAACATATATATGCGAACTTGCAACAGGTGTGGAAATTGAAAAGAAAGCTCGTTAACCGTGTGCGTGCATATATATACGTATATATATGCTTTTGTCATTCTTTGGCAAACAAAGTGAATAATTTTGTACAAGGCCACTTTTGTTTTCATCGCGATGTTTTTAAATAAAAGATTACAATATATAATATATCGTATAATAACGTTTCCAGGAATTTATATAATTTATATAAAGAAAATCACGTATATATTATATATATATATGTAGAATTAAATTGATCTAATCGATTTCAGATAATGAAATCAATCCCCCTACATACATACCATTGCAGAAAACTGCGTGACGCGCAATTATGCCACTGTACTCTGCACCGCGCGTATATAATATATATGCAAACACGCATCAAATGCAAGTATATTGGACCGCCTCGCAAGCTCCGCGTGCGCTTCGTTACTTCATCGCTGATTCCGGCCTACATTACGCGCGCTCTATACATACATACACACACACATCTACACTATATATACATAAAAATCCGGACGCGCTAATCGTAAATTCGCCCCAACGTCGTAAATTTCACGCAGCGGGAAAAGGCCGCGAATGGAAATAAATATATATATCGGAGCGACGGCAGCAATCGGCCCTGAGAAATTACATGGGGATACACTTAGGCAGCTAAGCTGCGCGCACTTTGACGTCACCGCGCGCTTGCCTGCATTCTTTTGCCTTTTCTTTTTTTTCCTCAAGTCACGTGCGCGCGCGCGCACGCTGCGCAGAAGAAGAGGACGAGACGAAAACGCGCTTTGTTTATCGGTCTCTCGCCGCATGCATGCGCGTGCATTTTCATTTTTCTTTTAATTATAAATGCGTAGTGCAACGCGAGTATGTCTTTGTGTATATATATGTATAGGGTATACAATAAGGGAGCAAAAGGGACGAGATTTTTTATGGAGACGTAAAATCAAGTGGTTTATCGAAACCGAGTCGGACGTAAAGTTCAGGCGTTGTATAATAAAATATTCTTAAATTTAATGTATTTTTAATATAAAATTGCACATTAAATTCAAGTTTCTTGTTTATGAAACGTATTATTTACTGTAAAGAAACTTAATTTTAATAGATTATTCAGGAAATTTAATGAACTACTATATGAAAATTCATAGAAAATTTATTAAAATTAAGGAAAATTGTATAGAAATGTACTTGAAATTTCATTAAGATTATATAAAATTTCAATAATTCGTATTTTTTACAATATGTATAAGTTTATATATAGCGACCAGGTGCGAGACTCTGTGGGTTGTTTTGTTTGTAAACGCGCGTGTGACGATGATTTTATCGGCTAATAAAGGTATTTCATGCATTTTTATACGTGCGCTTCGAGTTGGTTATATATAAATGCATATAACGGGCAACAATGCGAAGTGATGCCGCATAAGTTCATCGAAGAGTGTCGTATCTGGCATTGAACTTTTCAGAAACTTGGTCGTTTAGAATTTTTCGATGAAAAATAATATACTACAGCGAGTCGTTTTTCTTAGTTATCTGTTATTTACCTTCAATAAAGTAGAATTCAAATCGCACCGCGTATATAATCATTAACTTATCAAAATTGCGAAACGTTCTCTTCCCATTAAGTAAGCATTGAAAGACGTTTTCTCTATAACGAGAACAATGACTGCTGGATGGGTATATATATATATTATGAAAACAAGACTTCGCGCGCTTTATATATACATTATACTTTTTTTTCAACATTTTTCTCGTTCTCGCGCGCTCCTCTCGCCTATAGCCATCGGCTACCGCGCGCTCACAGATATTTTTACTCAATTACGCCATTAAATTCGCCTTGACGCAACATCGCGAGGCCGCGACGTTCTCGCGAACCACATTACACCGTAAAAGGGCGTATATATACACACAGACACACGTGCGTATACATACGCATGTATATCAATACTATATATCCATACATATATATAGAGGGAAAAATAAAAGAAGCATCGAGGCGGCGATAACGAAAATATCAGCTTTATCTCTGTCCAAACATCTCACTTCCATCCCTACCATTACAATACATATCCTGTCGTCCTCTATACGCATGTATATATATATAGATACATCAAGCAGAGGCCAAGACACAATTTAGATAAAAGAAAGCCGAATAAGTTTCGAGCACGCGCGTCCCTTCCTGATCGTCTCGACGTGTGCGCTCCTTTAGCGACTCACAAAGTCGAAACTGTGCGCTTGGCTATATAGACGCGTAGGAGAGATAAGAAGGCGCGCGCGGAGTAAAAGAAAGAGAAGCGCGCGCAGACACAATGGGGAGCACATCCCCCACTGGTTTCCGATTCTCTCTCTCTCTCTCTCTCTTTCTCATTGTTGAACGTCCTGCGCGCGCCGAGATGTACTGCAACGACGCGCGCAGTATTGTATGCAAAGCACGAGCCGTCGGGGAATTATATGTTATTTAATATTCCTTTGGCGTCTAGCGACCAGCGGCAAATTGGAAATTAAAATGTTCGCGATCCTCGCCATCACCATGGTGATGGATAAATACGATTCGTTCCCCTGTTTTTGGTATTTTCCTGGATTTTTCTTGATTATATTGTCGGAGCACCGAGCGCGCGCGCGCGTTGGCATGGAGTTTACGAGCGAACTTTCCGGCTGCATACGAATGTAGATATTATAGTTGTTGTTGCTATATGCTGTTGTAAGTTTCTCAATTGATATTGAGTCGATGGTTCTTATTAGCGTGGTGTGAAAAATACTGAGTTACAAAAAGTTAAAGCATTTTGGATATATTATTACTTTCTTGGATTGCTTTTTTTGTAACGTTGTGTATATTATATTTAAGAAAAAAATTTCATATTGTTGTACTTGCCGTGTAAAACAAAAATAATTGATTTAGTATTAATGCAAAAAACTTGTTATATAGATATTACAAATATATGTTCCGCTTTAAATTGCATTTGTTGTTAATGAAAGCAACCTGCTTAAAAATTATTTACGCATATTGATTTTACTGAAAATGCAATAACATTTTCACTAATTTAAAATTCACAACTGCATGGCATTATATATTTATCATAAATAAATATTTAATATCAAAATTGCCTGGAAAGTTCGATGTAATTGTTATTAATGTAAATTAACTTTTTGTTTGGCATTGAAAAATCTAAGAATTTTAGTTCGGATTACTGTTTGTTTTTGGTAAACTTGTCAAAATAGCAGATAAAATTTATTTAAATAATTTGTTGTTCAACACTTATACCATAAAATATTATAATATTTATACTGTTATATTTATGTTCGGTAATTAGCAAAGTGAATCCAATGTGATATTTATTCTTTGCAAATAAACTTGTTTCTAAAGCGTACAGTCTTTGTACGTAAGTAAAAGAAAAAATGCCCAGGATTTCAACACATCTTTGCTAAAGTAAACTCGATACACCGGATGAAACAAAGGAAGAGAACGATAAAGACGGAAATCGGCTAAATGAGGGGAAAAAATAGTGAATACAAGAGAAACCAAAGCTCATAACTGCACGGGACACAAAGGATTCGAATCTAATTGACGCGATGCGATTTTTATCGCAAATTACTCACACTGAGTGTCGCGCCTTATCAGCTGCTGAATGAGTAAGATTTCGCGGCTTTGTGCGCGTATAATACTCGCGAATAACTATAAACCAAGCACGAGATAAGTCGAGTAAACGCGCGAAAGCTTTCCTTTCTTCATATCCTTTCTTATTTTTCTTTTTTTTTTATAGCGCCGTTGCATAAAAATGCGAAGCATAATAGATTCACAGAAAAAAAAACAAATATAAAATAATAAAAAGCTTTATTCATTTCTCTTTAAGAATTGTTATCAGATTTCTTCCTGTATGTAGATACATAGAATAATAGATAACTTGAGATTCTTCTCAAAAGTTACAATACTATATTAAAGCAAGTATAAAAGTTCCACTTTTGCGGTAGCAATATTGTATTTTCTTGCTAATATGCATAATTATAAGTTAATTGATCGTTGTCTTAGTGAATACACATTTCAAATATAATGGGTTACTTAAAATGTTGCAAATGCACTTAATATACCACTACTTTATGGACTAAATTTCATTTGATTTAAATAATTTTAAATAAGTCACAAAGCTTTTTTTATAATAATAATTGTAGGTAAAGCTCTTATAGAGCTTACATAAATCTGAAAGGATCATGTCAATAAAGCATATTTTAAAAGAGTATATCATAAATCTATATAAAATAGAGACTTGGAAAAAAAACAACTAAATATACCTCTCAGTATACTAAAAATAATTAAATGCACATATGAAATCTAGATATTAATGCGTAAAACTATTTAGATTACTTTTTACAATGAAAATAATGCAATTTTAAATCTATATGTACAACATCGTATTTTAAAAGTCAATATAAACACAATCACATTTCCTATCACTCTGCAATTGTCAGTGATTTACTATTTGATATTTTATGAAATTTATTCCACTACCAGATCATAGTGATCAATTTCATCAAAAGTTTTATTAACATTTTGAACCCATTCTCGCATCCGCTTTTCTTCTTCCTTGTGCAGTTTAGATTCTTTTTTCTTTTTTTGTTTTGGTTTTTCGTGTTCATCTTCATCACTTTCATATTGCTCTTTACTAGTATCGAAGCGAACATCTCGCTTTCTTTTGCAATAAGAGCGTCTTGGCGGCTAAAATTGTAATGTAAATCATTATGATATCGATATAAAAAAGTAATTATATAAATACAAAATTTATTAAAATGTTAATTCAATTATTAAAATATTACCTGTGAAAAATGAGCAGGTTCTAAATCTACAAATAAGGGCATTTCTTCAAGTACTACTTTTTCAATTTCTCCATTTTCAGATAAAACATCAAACGTATCCGAAAATGATACTGCATCCAGAACTGCTTTTTTTGTACTTTCAGACTTATTATTATTTTCTGCATCGTTTTTTACTTCGTCTTTTTCTCCTTCAATAATGTTAGCATCTGTTTCCTTTGGAACGTCTACTACTTTATTTTGTGATGTTTTCTTTAATACATTTTTCAATAGGGTCTTTTTTACAGTATTTTCAGTAATTCTTGACGGTACAGCAGATTTGACTCTTGCGTTTCGAAAAAGTTTACCTTTTATGCTCATTTTTACATCTTTTTCTGTAGCTATCATTGAAATTGATTTACCAATTTGTGATACTTCATCTAAGTCACAATCATCAAAACCAAATGCATTTTCTATATTTGGTTCTTCAGTTAGCTGTTTGGGTTTTCGTCCATTTATTGGAGTGGAATGTGGATCATCAAAAATACCATGAACAGTTGAAATGCGCGTACATTCTGGCATTTCATCTATATTTAAAAAGTTATTTAAATTTGACTGTCTCAAAAGTGTCGTTGGCTTTGGTTTATCAAGCCAAGATGGCCCTGCTTCTGAATCTGGATCTATATTTTCTTTTTGTGAACTTGATTGTGATGGAGATTTAACAGAAGTTGAAACAGGTGATTGCATGGCTGGAAAAGTAAAAAGAAACAAAATAAAAAATGTTTATTAACACATAATTCATAAAAAAATTTTATTTAGTACCTTATATTAAAAAAAATATATAAAATTCTGTTTCAGTAAAACTCAATTAAATGAAAATAAATATTTCTTAATCAAAAGAAGTACTTTTTACTCACCTATTCTTTTAGATGACCGTATTTTTTCAAATCTAAAAGGACTTGGTATGCTCGTTTTCTTTTTCAAGAATTTTTGTGGACTAGTATGTGCTATAACATCTATATTAGTATTAGGTATTTTATTTTGTTGAATAGGCTCTTGTGGTAATGTTGTTTGTATTGGTGATGTTTGTGATGGAGATTGTTGATTAATTTGTGGATGTGACGACTGATTAATTGAGTTCTTAGTATTGTTTGAATCCTTAATATCATTAAATTTTACAGGACTTAAATTTGATAATACAGTTCCAAATGTTCTTGGTGAGACTTCATTTCCTTTTTGTAACATATTTCCTTCTTGTTTTTCCAAATTATTTGATTGTTTGTTACCAAGGTATGAGGATATATGAATGGTATCTTCAGAGCATAATGATTTTTCAGTTAATTTCATCATAGGCACTGGAATTTTTTTCTCTCGAGTCAAAGGTAATCTATTTATTTGTGGTGTACTTTGTACAACCCGTTGAATTCGAGAAAATGCTTCATTTGGTCTCCAGGGACTCCCAGCATCAAAATGATCATCTAATTTTTTTATTGGCGACATTGATTGTCTAATTAAGGAATGGTTAACCATGTTACTATATACTGTGGTAGGCTGAGAAGTAATAACGTTTTTTGGTCCAAAAAGTTTTAATTCTGAAGTTATTGTTTTAGGCACTGGTGGAGTCGTTGTTAAATTAATTCTCTCACTACCTTCTAATTTTCTATCAGATATTATTTTAATTGTTGAAGCATCAGCAAATGTGCTATCTCCTGCATTTTGTAAATGTTCAGGTATTGTTATATGAGTATGAATATTATTAACAACTATATTTTGTATCAAATTAATTGGCTGATCAGTTTGTTTTTCAAATTGCACAACTTTTTTCACAGATTTTTTTTTGTTTTTCTGAGTTGCAACTACTTTAGAAGTAGTAGTCTTTTTAAGACGTTTTACAGTAGGCCTTTTAGCTACTTTCTTTCTTTTTTTATTTTTAGATTGATTTTCTTGAGAATCATCAGGAAAATCATAAATTTCTTTTTTATCTTCCACATTTTCATCAGTTAGTTTGATAGTTTTATAAATTGGTATTCCTTTCTGATCCTCTTTTTTTGTGGTAGCTTCTTCTTTTTTTGCAGATTTGTTTTCTAGAGAATTAGAGTCCTGAGATGTTGATAGCTTAGATACCTCACAATAGTTCTTCACAGCTCTAGGGCGTAACTTTTTCTCCGAAAGCTCATTAGATTCTTCCACTTTTGGACTGAAAGTACTATCATTAGAATCTGTTTTCTTTTTATTCTTAGTAAATTGACGCATCTTTCTTTTAGTTGATGTTAATTGAATATTGTTTCCTGGAACTATGTTTTTGAAAAATTTCTTAGTAGTTTTTTGACTCTCTTTAATTTTTTCTTTTTCATCATTGCTTCTTAGAAGTTGGTCATCATTATTTTTACTAGATTGAATACCAGTTTCAACAGAATTATCTTTGTCCATCTCCTCATCATCTTGAGATAATAACTCTTCTATATCTACTTCAGAGATATTTTTCTTTCTAAAACCTCTATTTTTTGTTATATTCGAATTGGAATTTTTATCTGATAATGATAATTTCTTTTCTTCATTATCATTTGCATCTTTTTGGATTTTGAGATCAGATGCTATTTCCGAATCTTTTTTATTAGTATTTTTTGATACATGTTTTTCATCTAGAGATTTCTCTTTAATTTCTTTTGAACAATTTGTTAGAAGATCGTTGTGTTTAACCACATTTGTTTTAATACAATATCGTTCTAAAGATACCTGTAAATTGTCTTGTTTATTTGTATTTTTTCTTGTTATTTTCCTAGTTTCTTGTTTTTGTACTGATTTATTATTTTTTCTATTTAACAGCACTTCATTGGAATTTTTAGAAGAAAGTTCATCTTTAACACATTCGCTAGTAGTATTTGTCCTATCACGAAGAGCGGGTGATTTTATTATTAACTCCGTACTTCTATATCTTGAAGAATCATCTTCCTTAGTTGAATGTTGTTTAGAGCCTAATACTGATGTCTTTGATGGTGCATTTTTTCTACTGGATGTTTTACTATTTTTTACTGGTGGTAGTAAATTTTCATCTTGATCCACTTTTTTTTTAATTGATCTTGTTTTACCAATTTTTCCTGTTGGTACTTTCTGTTTAGACACATTAGTTATCCTTTTATTTGTTTTTGCCTCTAAAGAAGCAAGTGCCTGTTTACTTCTTGTTAGTCTCGACATGGTGCTGTAGATATCTTCCCTGAAAAAATTTTCAATGTTAACAATAGCTAGATAAAATATTCTTTGATAATATATAACTTCTTCAAGTTATGTATAATCAAATACTGCAATTACACTACACATCTATTAATTAAAGTGTTAAAAATTTGTTTTATCCTTATAATTTTATAAATATTTTGTAATTTTGAAAATCAAAGAATAAAAACTTTGAGGTTAAAGACATTGATTTTATTATTACTCGTCATAACATAAATATATATAAGCAAATTATAAAAAAACAATACATACAATTGTATATAAATACATATATTAACTTGTTATGATTCTAACCTATAATTCTATTAACATTGTACATAATACGTTCAATATTGCGTACTTATCGGAACAGCTGCAGGGTTCAAATAATAAGTAATCATTCAAATACTTTCTTCAGATTGTGAAGACTAACGCAAACAAAAATTTCTGCGCTTCTGCCTTTTGTAATTCAGCATCATCACTTTACCCGCGAAAATTATTAGAATACTACTCAATTGTTTTTATTTTACTCGATTTTGTCCTATATATACTGATGTCGTATAATGTCGTTACGAAAACTAACACAACGCGTCATATCTTGTTCTGAATTCTGACTGAGCGTCGATTGGCGAGCGAACGGAAAGAGGCTTCTTAGATGGCGCTAGGTGATGGTCTTTCAATTGACAACAATGCATTGATTGGATTTTATCTGCGTTGTCAACCAATCGTATGACTGTTGATTCAAATAACAT
>JAWWEQ010019090.1:0-18874 GCA_035583055.1 Torymus tubicola
CAAAAGAAGATTTTTACCCATACCACAGCTTTACACCCGCTTAGATAAAAAACAAATAACAAAACAAAAGATTTACCATAACGAGGAAAACTTAAATCCCATGTCCATGTGCACAGGGGGGTCAACGACTGGACAACCTCACAACCGCTTCTTTCCTCACATTCGTCAGCCGGTCGAGTGCGCCTCAACCAAGTCCGCGTTGTCTCGCCGCTCGTTAGACCTCGCAGGTGTTAACGAGACGTTTTTGTGTGCTTTTCGAAAATAAAACGAAATCTTAGAACTCCCGAATTTTTTTCAACTTGAAAGCGATCAGTCGTTCGCGGGAATGTACGGCAGGTCGGGCCACTTGCTCATCTGGCTCGTGGCTCTCCTCGAGGGCTGCGGCTGCGATTTGCGGCGTCTGCTCCGTCGGCAGAGGAGCCTACTGTATCCGGATCCTCGAGGGAGCGAGACGAAAGTACAGGTGAGTTCACGTGATGGATTTGCGTTTGTAGTTAGAGAAGATATGGTAGTTGAGTTGAGACGAAGGCGTGTGAGATTTTCTTCTGATTCGTATATAAATATTACATTCCTATCATTACTAATAAATTTTTAAGTTCAATGTGTGAATAGTATATTAGTTTTATGTTATTATTAGATATAAAATTTTGATTGTTATTGACACATTTGAAAACTAAAAATTGTAAACTTCAATGAAGAATCAAATATAGCATGATATATGTGGCTTCGAGGCATAACGACATAAGTCCACTTTTGGAGTTTCTAAGAAAAATGGGTTTCAATGTTCAAACTTATTCGTAAGATCGGAAGAAACCAGATAGGGAGCCATACTGTACTAATCAATTAACACATTTAAAACAAATATTTACACGGTGGTAAGACCAGGTTATGCATTTTCTCCTTCGTGAAAACTCGAAAAAGTATGAATTTATGTCGTTATGCCGGGAACTTGGACTTATCTAATAGTCCTGTTCTCGTTTATTTTTCGATCATTTTCGTTAATTTAATTATGAATTCAGATCAAAATTAACAATTAATGAACGAATAATTATGTTGAAAAAAATACCACTTGGATTCGCGATAAATTAAAAAGCATTTTTTTTATATCGTAAAAGAACAGGTATTATGAACTGATTTTCAAAATTCTCACGTTTATGCACTTAACGTTTGTAAAATTATAAATTTTATCTATAGTTATTGTATATATTTTATATGAAATAATTTTTATATATAATTTGGTTGGATAAAATGAATCACTGCTGGACTTATGTTGTTATGCCGCGCATTAAATTTGAAAAATGTACTTATGTTGTTATTGTTTTCCGTATATCGTAGCTTTAGGGCAATATTTTAGCTACTACTGACAGTTTTAAATGCAAAAGATCCATTTAAAGATACTAAATCCAAAGTTTTTCCGATTTAAAAAAAAAATAGACTTATCTCTTTATCTCTCGGAGCCTCAAATGTATAATACTTGTAAAGTAATACAATAAAAATACTTAAATGTGATATCAATACGTGCATTAGAGTTTGGCATTAATAGAATATGCCTAGACACTACGTATATTCGAAACTATCGAACAACAGCTGCTCTAAAGCAGTTAACTACTCTAAAAGGGTAGATTCTGTTGAAGCGTCAAACATTATAAGGCAAAGTTGAGTGTCGACAAACAATCGCGGGGTATCTAGATATAGGTACATATATATCCAACCCCCAAACTCGTAGGTGCTGTTCGGCTTGGGTCTGCCGATGGAGGGCGAGGTGTCCATGACGCTCGGCTACGTGTTAAAATGCAACTACAATCTCCCTTATAATTCATCGGACTATACGAGCCCGGGCATCTACGACGTGGAGGCAGCGGCGGCGGCGGCACGGCTCGGCTCTTCCGACACCACTGCTACCACTACTACTACTACTACTGTATCGCTCGGAGCGAATAAGGTGCGCGAGAAACAGCCCTCGGGAGGTATATAAAGAATATCATCTTACGGCCTAGCTCTCTCTCTCTCTCTCTCTTGCTCTCTCTTGGCCTCGCTCTAATAAAATATTCCACTGGAGAGCTAAAGAAAATAAGAGAAGCACGATGCATATACACGTTTTGTTCCGTCTTTTCCAGGGGTCACGAGGTGGAGCTTTTATAGGATCCTTGAACGCGTCCTGGACAAGAGTTGCATGCTGCGGGCAGTGTGCGAGGCCGCTGCGACGCCGTTGGACATGAAGGCCGGACTGCTGGGTCAGCTGTTGCAGGCTCTGTTGACGCCGTCAGGTACGGCTGAGGAGTACGAAAAGTACGGAGATCGAGAGTATCACGCTGCGGAGAGACAAGGGAGGAACGGAGCTTGCGAGACGTTTGAGAAGGACTGCGTGTACAGTCCGCTTGATTATTTTACCGAGATTGCAGATTTTTTATAGTAGTATCCGAAAGGTTAATACATGTTTTGTTATATCTGTTTATAATATACTTAAATATATTGTTGAGTTGTTTATATATTTATTTGTAGCTTTTATAGACAATAAAAAAAATTAACAGTAATTAATAAGCTAGAAAAAAAATAAAAGACAATACAAGAATGTGAATGTACATCAGGTTAATTCCCACATCCCGTTGGAAACGAAATAAAACTATTTTTAAATTACCTTGGAATTTAACGAGACGCAGTATTTCACAATTCACTTGTGATTCATGTTAAAATGCGCGCGCGATGCTTATTATATAAAAACTGAAAAGTATAAAATAAAAATGAAAGAGCGAATAAAAGTCCCACGGGACAAGACAATATACTTACAAGCTGGCTGAGCGCGCGTGTACGCATGCTCGCGCGTAAACGCAGTAACGGTATTATTTTTTATAGAACGTCGTATTTCGTCTCGTTGCCGCTGCTGCTGCCTCGCGCTCTCTTTCCCTCTCCAGACCGCACGCGCGCGTCAGGCTGATGTTATATTCGAAGCTTACTACATATTTGCATAAAGCGAAGGCGTGCAGCCAAACTTCGGTTTAACGTCGCTTGCACTTGCGATACGTAATAAAATGCGGCCGTAGCACGAGCACGTGTATATATATATACGGCCCTTCGAATAATATCCTTCAAACTTTCGATGTCAATATGCTGTTATTATCATATCGGTGAGAGTGCGAAAGTATATAGCGATGATCATGAAAACGTTTCTCGTTTAATAAATAAAAATGCGCGCAATATTAATATCTGCGAGCCAGTAAACTGCCGGGTTGAAAAGAGACGTGCGGATAGAAAGAGCCTGCGGAAGGGATATAAAAAGAAATTGAAGGCAAAAAATTAGTGCAAGATTCATAGAAAGCGAGAGCTTTACTGTAGGAGGAGAGAACCACTAGAGTCTGCAAGAGTTGGCTAAGAAGAGCGCTATAAGTATAGAGAGCGAGGGAGAGGCGGACGGATTTCGCAGCGGAATAAGTATAAGGGCTTTAGGATTATGCGCGAGCCCGCGTCGAGTCACGCAGCAACAGCGGAGGAACTATTTCTCGCGCAACTTTTATCCTAGCGTCTTGTTAAACTTGTCGCGGGCAATTTTAAGTATTCCCTTGCTTGTATAAGTATAGGTATATGTATACGCGGAAAACGGATAGGTGTTCGATCGATATGTAAGCGCACTCGGGCGCGTGTGGAAGATGCAGCAGCCGGCAATTATATGCGTGCGGATTTTCATCAAAGTCTCCCTTGCGAGTGGCGCGGATCGATGCGCGAAAACTTTGCGAGAGAATGCCTCGCCGGGCGCGAGACAGGCGCCCGCTGCACGCGCGGGACGTGCCTAACTCTAGTTCCTGCATTCAATCGCCTTTTTCTTTCCCAACATTTTCCATCTATTTTCTCTCTTGCTCTTTCTCTCCCACTCTCACACAAGCCACGTCGAGCAACTTTAATCGGTATTTTATGCAGCTGGAGCGAGAGGGACTGGAAAACTCGTTGCATTTTTCGACAGAGCCGCGCGTATAGACAAACCATAGGAAAAATTCGATGACGCTATATACATAACTGATGTGAATTTCAAAAATTCACGCGCAAATTCATTTTGCATATATAGCGATCTGTATGTGTGTGTATACGAATATATACGGTGACGGCAGCAACCGCGGTAATTGGTGTCAATTTTTCCGTAGCGAGTCGAGCCCGTCGAGCTATACTGGCATCGTTATGGCGATAAAATAGCCCCCGCCAAGGATAATAAATATGATTTAATCCGAGCGGTCGCGCGCGCGTAGCTCCGTGTAGGTATAGGTGCGGTTATATTTCACCCCTTATACTTACGTAACATCGGCTATATTTCGTGGGATTAGGAATTAGGAAAGGCCGGGAACGAGCCTACCCTCGTTTTTTCTCTCCCTACTGTCACAAAAAGAGAGTCGCGCACGTATGTATATATAGATCCGAAAGCCGCATTTCGCGGTTTACCATCTGTATATAGTGTAGCATCGCGAAATGCACTTAATTTCCCTCCGCGATTCTTATCCGTCGATTGGCATCGCGCGCCGCAAAAAGAGGCCACGTATGCGCATGAATGTTTGTATATCATCTTTCTCTCTCTCTCTCTACTCTCGACAGCGCTGGTGGCACACGAGTGCTGCAGCAATTTTCCGGCGAACCGAGTGCTCGACGCGAGCGAGAAATGATTCGTCATCGCGCGTGCAGTATATATACTCTCGCACACTCGCGGATTTAACGGGGGATTTTCAGGGAAAAAGCACGCGAACGCGGCGGCACGATTCATCCAATTTTCATTTCTGCATTATACGCGCGCTCTTTCTCTCTTCGCTACACTATATATTGCATTTACCGAATTGAATATCGCGACCGCGGCCTTTGTCGCGCGATCGATAAGCAATTATTGTCGAAATTTACTGGCTTATCGTTTATTTACGCCGCTAGATTTGCAGCGACCATTTTCAATGTTATATATATATATTCGCGCTCTCACCCTCCAAGATACAGGTTTCCATAATTCACGGGATTTTAGCGAAGAGTGCGGCGCTACTCGCACACATACCTATATAGAGCACGGGGCAAAGACGCAATTAACTTTTCACGAGCAGTACGTCAAACGGTGGAGGCCATTAAATATGCCTACGAAACGATCGCGCCTTTAATTATATTGCGCGCTCGCGACAAAGGGCTCACAGCTGAGCGCCGGCGCTTGATTGAAAAAAGAGAGCCGACGAGGCGCAGCGCGTGCTGATAAGACATATAGCGGAAAGGACGCTAATTGGAAAAAAGCGCGAGCCGATAATAGTTGCACGTTCAACTCGTAAAACTAATATCGCTCGGCTCTCTATCATCCTTTAACGATTTCTCTGTAATTATCGACAGCATAGCGTAAGCGCGACTGTTAAATGTCCTCGGCTCGTTAAGGAAACTACACAATCGAATCTACTATACTCGTCCGCGTGTATATAAGACGTACAAGAGTTCATGTAGCGAGTGCGGGGCGCGAAGGGCATCATCATCATCATCTTCACTATAGTTCGCGAACTGCCGAGGCGCTAATAAAGCGGCCGTTAAACATATTAATAAGCGTTAACCTGTCGAGGTCTGGTCTACTGCTGGTGGGAATGACGGTGGTGCAGTGGCCGCGGGCCAGTGAAGCCTCGCTTTGCGCCCGCGCGAGAATGCGATTACCTGGGGCTTTTGACGCGGCGGGCGGCCGCCTACTTGCGAGCTGGCTCTTCTTGCTCGTTACGCGTACTGAGGCCGACGCAGTGACGCCGAGGTATTTGGTCTACCCACCCCCGGGCGGTGCGGCTACCAAAGTTCAGGTGAGTCGACTCTCTCTCTCTCTCTCTCTGATGTATCTTCTTTCCCTCATTAACGCCGTTATATATACGCGAGCGCGTAAGCTTGATAAATATTCAACGCGATGCGAGAGGCTGGCTTTTTATCGCGGCCCCAGAAATTTCCACTTCCACCTTGCTTCTTTTCTCTTTGACTCTCGCACACGTGACTGACTATCTACTGCCACTATAACCCACTATACGCGCTACTCGATTTTTATTTATCAGGTAAATTTGCCTTTTAAATAAGCGAGCGACAAAGCGTGTGTGTGTGCCTCTCTCTCTCTCTCGCTCTCTCTCTCTCTCTGTGTACCGTGACGCGAAACGCACAATCGAGCGCCGTTGCAGCTGCAGCAGTGAAGTTGAAAGGCTAAAGTCAATAGAGACTGGCGCTCATAACGAATGCCCCCGACATTTGCACGCCAATCGCGAATTTCGATGTAAACGCGCTCATAATGCCGAGCGTCAGCTACATATACATATCTATATTCTACACTCGATTCGCCAGCCTCATCCAATTCGCGTACACCAATACGTGCTAAATGTCCCTTCCTAATTTCATATTTGTGGATAGATAGGAGTGGGGTGATATATACCGCACTAATACCAAAAATAAGAGGGACGGATGGACAGCTGTTATTAATGAGTTGACGATGTATGTGATTGCAGCTGATTTTCGGTCTAGGCCTGCCGATGGAGGTCGACGTGAGCACGATCGTCGGCTACGTGATGAAGTGCAATTACAACCTGCCCTACAACGCGTCTTATCTGACGGAGCCGTATTACTCGGAGCGAAGGAGTAGAAGATCGACGCCGGCCGGCGCCTTTATCGACGGGACGAGAAAGAGTAGGTCTTTAACAAGCTTCCAGCTGTCTCGTGCCGCACCACCACCACCACCACCATCGCGTCGACGTCGACGCTGCGCGCCATCAAGCCGTAATGAAAACAATCGGCAGTTAAGCTCGACGGGCAGCGGCGGCGGCGGCGGCAGCGCCGTTAAATTAATTACGGCTTTGCAGGGGACTAAATCATTAGCGTGTCTCTATAATGACAGCATGCAAATGAGCGCTGAGCTAATCGCAATCGAGCGGTCGGCCGACGCGCGGGGAAGGATCGAAAAATCGCGCACGTAATTTCACGAGTACTGGGCATGGAGAAAGGACGGGAGGGGCAGCTTTGCGGCTGGATAAAGCTCTTCAGCAGCTTCTACATATTAATGGACTATTCTTATTTCACATAGCACACACGCGTATATATATAGATAAAACGGATCCGCGAGCCAAGTCCGTGGGCGCGCGCGCGGGGGCGACGTACAATGGAACAAAAGCCATATTCTATAGGCGCAGGCTGGATATTCATCGGATCTTTACTTTTATCCGGCTAATCACTGGCTGCTGCTGCTGCTCGCTACTTCTCGGGAAAGAGAAATTTTTCGCCCTTCTTTTCCAGCCTTATATTTCATCTGGCAAAGAGGTACAGCGGCCCCGTTCAATCCAAGTTGCACATTTTTAGGTCGAGCCAAGGCCGGGAGCGACGACGACGTTGCTGCTACCGCTACTACCACTACTGCTGCACCACCGAGCGTCGGCCGATATGAAATTTATAAAATGGTCGAGTCGGCTATCGACTCTGCTCCTGCAGCTCGATCAGGCCGTGGCTGCCTCCTGAGGGCCATTTGCGAGGCTGCGCTCACGCCCTTAAACGCCCGCGACGGGCTTACCGCTCAGCTGCTGCACATTTTTCTGACGTAAGTCACTTAATGTCGCTTCGCCCGCTACTCTACATCCATTCCTTGTATATATACATCGAAAGCGCAAGCGAGCTCGTCGATATCGCCGCTGTGCTGCTACTGGCTGACTTTTAGCGCGTATACGTGCGAGCCGATGTCTTTGCGCGCGAACGCGGGCGACTGAGAGAGCGATGTACACCTATAAAGCCACGAGTGATTTATGAATACACGGGACGTTACTTTGCAGCCACGAGAAGACAGCCACGTGTCGTGCCTTATTACCTCTCATCCTCTCCTACATATATCTTTCTCTCACTGTCCTGCCGATGATCTATCCAATTTGTACTTATCAAATTTTACGCCCTTCATTCGCCTCATCACGCCCAAGTGCTCGCGCATTTATACAACTTAGACACCTCTGTATATATATACATACAGAAAGATACGTCGGTTGTTAGACTCTCGCGCGTGCCAGAAAAGCCCGAAAGAGAGGAAAAAAAATGTTTACTCTGCGCGTCGGGCGACTAAAAGAAAGTTAAGAAAAGCGCAAAGTTTCTCTGCAAACACAATGGGACAGTGCGGATCCATGCATATACACGAGTCGTCCGGGGCTGTTCTGCTGTTTTTAGTAGAGTGACCGAGGAGAGGAACAATGGCTGGCTCGCGCTCTTTAGCCTAGTCCTGTCGCGCGGCCTCCTACATATTTGAAAACTCCCTCGCAAGAAACTGAAACCGCGACGAAAAATTAAATCCGAGGGCGACCGCGTCGCGAGAGAGAAAGAGAAAAAGTGGAGGCCGACCCGCGATACATCGTCGAGTATAAGAGCCTTGAAACCTGTATACCACACTCGTACACACGTATAGGTGCTCTACTGCAGCCACTCTCGCGTGCGCACAAGGCCGGTAAACTTTTCAACTGACCCAATTTAACGGGGAATTAAAAGTCCAACTATGTTGAGCGCTCGCGAGGCGCGTGCCGCTCGCTCGGGTATCGATTGAAAAATGCGGCAAAAGAAAGAAAGGAAAATATATACATTCCCTCATGTGTGTATGTCGACAGGCCATCGAGCACGAGCGAGGCATGTACTGCGGCACACCAGCAAGAATACCTGGCGGCCGAATCCATCGGGCGGCGTCCCGGAGCCGACTGTGGGCGCACGTTCCCCGAGTGCACCGGCAATCTCTTGGAGTACCTCAGCAGGATCCACTAGGCCAGGCGCGCGCCATCGGCTACGTGCTTTACGAGCAGCCTCGCCGGCCACGCGCGCCATCAGCTGTCGCTCCGACGCCGCGTGCGTTTTATTTATGAGACGCGTGCGCGCGTTGCTGCAGCAGAGTGCGGCTATATACGTATATAGAGCGGCAATGGAAACCTGGAGAGCAGTGACATTAGGAGTATTAGCGGCGCGGAAAAAGAGCCTGCAGCTCGTTATTGGCAGTTTTGTCGGTAGTAGTGTATACGCGGGTACACGTAGTATAGTTGCGCTCGATAACAGCTGCAGCACGTACCGTGGGACTGGAAATTTATGGGCGAGAGGGGAGCGCGATTTCTTCGAGCGATGATTAACACGGCCGCGGCGTTTTATTAGCCCCCTGCCGTTGCAGCAGTCGCCGCCGTTGCCGCTGCTACCGCCGAGTCAATTTTTGCAAGCGAGGGAGAAAACAAAGGCCGCGGCGGCCGTAATCGCGTCGCGGATATTTTTCTCTCTTTCGCTCTCTGCGAGCGAGCTTTTACGAGGAACACTTCGCGGGATAAAGCCGAAAGCGTATATAGAAGAGAGAGAGAGAGGGAGGATATAGAGCGAACCTTGACTTAAGATCTATAGATGGAGAACAGCTATAAATATATCTCATCCAATTACGCGTTAGCCGAGATTTTTTCTCTCTCTCTCTTCTCTAGATATGAGTTGGAAATGCTCGCGTGTCATGCGGGGATGTCCCACGGATGATTCAATCTTTCGCCACGAAACGTATAAAGTACGAGAGCCAGACGGATGGCGACTATTTAGCATGTTGATTTGTGGCCGTATGTTTCGCTGTCTCGTAACCAACGTTGTTATACGCAGTCGTCGAATATTTTTACGATGTTTATTCAAATAGTAATAGTAATTGAAACCATCATGTTTCGATGTACAGGAATATTAAATTTCCTTGTCCAATGTATTTTTCATACATCGATTGTATTTGTTTTTTCGATTAAAATATATATGCATACGTAAAAGTGAGAATATAACGATAACAGTTTTGATTTTATTAAACCGCGATTATATGTATTGTATACCTATAAGCATGCACATTGTGAACTCACATATTTTATTGTGTGCTTTATTTAATTATTATTATTTGCATAAATATCATTTTTAGGAGATAAATGTACCGCAAAAGCTTCATTTTATTAAAGTCCGAGCTACACATGAACCAGCTCTGCTATTGCGCGGTACAATTTTCTGTTTTGTATATTTATTGTCGCAATTTTTGCATGTGTTTATAAAGTTTAAAGTGTAATAACTTGTAGCATGGGATATACCACTAGATTAAAAAATAATATATTGCCCCCAGACACAAAGGACGCATAACGCGCTCTCTGTGCGTAAATAATAATTCAAAAGCAAATTTTTATATACGTGACACATCAGATATGACAGTTGATATTTGACGCGACGTACATTTTCACAGCAGAATATAAAATAATAACGACAAGAAAATATATAGAAGACCAAC
Organism: Torymus tubicola; assembly: GCA_035583055.1. Classification (NCBI taxonomy): domain Eukaryota; kingdom Metazoa; phylum Arthropoda; class Insecta; order Hymenoptera; family Torymidae; genus Torymus; species Torymus tubicola. Next base: position 10,250 of record JAWWEQ010019090.1, read on the forward strand.
GTTTACAGATCCGATAGGGACATTTCAAATTAAAGACTTCACACATCGGCTGTCCGGTATAACCGGGCGAGCAAAGACGAAGGAGCAGCCGTTAGGTAATTTACAGCCCACCGCATACACACATACACATAGGCGGCGTATTTATTCAGGCGGATACAGGTATAGCGATCGGTGAGCCTCGCCTCGCGACTGCGGGGTTCACAGTTTGTTCTAGCAAGGAATGAGCCTCGACGGGCGAGCATTAACCGACAGCACCTCCGACAAGCCATGGAATTCATCGGCCTCGTCATCGGCACGGCCTGCATCGTCCTTTCACTCGGCGGCGAGTCCCGCGGCGCCGATCAGCTCGCGCCACGACAAAAGCGCACGCTCGTCTATCCCCAGCCGTCCACCCTACTGGTACGTACACACACATACAGCCATTGTTTCTCGATCGGACGGTTCTCGCCCCGTTAATCGCGGCGATTGCGAGCACGTGCTGCGGAGGCGCGTGAAAAATGAAGTGAAAAGTTGTTTTGAAAAAGAAAGACGAGAGGAAGAGCGAGAAGAAGGAAGTTTCGAAGTGCGGCTTAATCGTCGAAGCGTTTAGTAGCGTGCAAGTGTGCGCTAATCCGGCACGCGGTTAATTATTCAACGGAGAATAGATGACCGAGTGTGTAGCGCGCGATATATAACCGGGGCGCGCATAAAACGCGCGGGCTTTAAATTATTCGCGCGGCTCGGCAAAGTGCTCTTGCTTTCTCTCTCTCTCTCTTGCCTATTTATACGCGGGACTTGTCAACTTTGTAATATTCTAATCCGGGCCAGGGCTCGCGCGAATATTTCGCGAGGGTGCGACAAAGCCGTATATTCAAATGGCGCTCGCGGCCTCTCCGACGGGCCGGAATATTCGATTATTTGAAAAATGCAAATACGTCTCGGGGCCGGCGCTTTAATCGCGCGCGATTGATTCGCACCCGCACGGTCGGCTGAATATTTCATGAGCTGCTACGCTCCCTTTCTCTTTTCCAGCTGATTTTCGGCCTGGGTACGCCGCTACAGCTGGACCGCGAGAGCGTCATCGTCGGGGCGTTCACCAAGATGATCTACGCCCTGCCGGACAACTCGACCGACTTCACCGAGCCCGGGGTCCTGCACAGCAGGGACAGCTACAGCCGCTGGGGCCTCTACCGAGCTCTGGCCCGACTGGCCGAGGTCTACGGCTTCGGCGAGGGCCGGGCCTGCGTACTGCAGGCCATCTGCGAGGCGGCAGCCGTGCCCTTCGAGCCGCGCCAGGGTCTTCTCCACCGGCTCCTCCAGACCTTCCTCTCGTGAGTATACACACGTATACGCGCCACCTACTCTCGCTCCACGGCGTCGCCGCGTAAGTGCATTAAGCGGCTGAGCGCGCGCAGAGCGCGTATCGATTGCCAGCGCCGAGGAGAGAGAGAGCAACGAGAGAGAGAGACGCCCGAGAGATGGGGGCGCGGCTGCGGCGCAAAAAGCCGCAAGGCCAAACAGTAGTCGCCGTCGCCGCGCAGCGGCAGCAGGACCGCACCTATATATGCCTAAGCCCAGCACGCTGTACATGTTTCAGGCCCCTGAGCACCGAGGAGAAGCTCGGCGAGTACGGGGACCGGGAGTACAAGGCGGCGGAGCGACTCGGCCGGCACGTGGGCGACAACGACAACTGCCACGCCCTGTACCCCGAGTGCCGCAGGAGCCTTCTCGACGTGTTTTCCAGCGTGTTTTCCGGCGCGCCTCGATGAGAGCAGCAGCAGCGGCAGCGAGCGTTGTACACGGCGCTTCTTCTTGCATGCGCATTTCACCCTTCCCTCTGTCTCCCTTTCCCCTTTCCATTCGCGCTGCGCCTATATACACACGCAGCCTCCCTCGCTCTCCCTCTGTCTGTGATTCCCCGCGCGCTGTTTTTCCGCGCGCAAGCCCGACACCGTCGCCGGCGCCGAGCGCTCTTTCAGCCTTATCCTTTTCAAGTAGTTCGCTCGCTCGCTTTTCAAACTGAACCCTCGCAGCGGCTCTTCCCTCGTCTGTCTCTCGTAACGGCGTTTATGAAAATTCACCAGGCTACAAGAGAGAAAGAGAGAGAGAGAGGTAGAGAAGATAGAGAGAACTCCGACGAATTCATCTCGTTTTACACGCGTCTGTAAATCACCCGAGCTGCGCATCTCTCGACACAAATGCTCTGCTCCGGGCGGCTATATTATATCCTCTGTACGCTCATGTAAAACAAATATTACAATAAATATATATATATTTTTCGAAAATTCCATACCTAACACCCAAGCCATACTACTCCTTGGTAGACAGGGGCAATAAAGTTCGCTGTCAGAGAGATGAAATTCATGAGACGAAACTCAATAGTTTTCTGGTAAATTGCCTTCGACCGCGGGAGAATGAGTCGGAGTAGTATGTGTACCAAGACGGCTTCAGACTGCATGGAACGCGAGAGTCGCACACGCGGCTAAGTTTTCATTTCCGCGCGCGGCATTCTTGCAGTAGCGCCGCGAAGAAGCAGCCGTCGTTGGGCTTTCATTTGCCTAAAAGTCGGAATAAGAATCCTCGGCGCGAGGTGCGGCTTGAGGGGTTATAACGTCCCCGCCCTGGGGAATCCGAAATTACTGCCACCCCCTACTCTGTCTCGCGTGGCTGCGGCGGTGGCGACGACGACGACGACGACGGCGGCTCCATTCTCCGATGCGGTTTGGCGCCACCCAAACTCGCCTAAAACGCCTCGTTCCAGCCCCCTTGATTTTTTTCTGCGCTTCCCTCCGCTCGCTCCTCGTCGTCGCCCCCGACCTTTAACCTACATTCCTCTCCCGCTAGCGCGCGACGCCCTCCTTTTTCTCCCAGCACGAACGCATACACTACGCGCGTGTACGCGATAACCGGCAGCAGCAGTAAGTAGCAGCGCAGCCGACTGCGCTAATTCATTTTACAGTTAAGACTTTGAATAAAAATTGACTCGCTTATTATTCATGGATTTTTCGTGGTTATGCACGAAAATTTAATTTATATACACGCGCTCGTGGCGAACAAGATCCAGCGTCATCATTTTTTACGAGATGCGTTCACTGCTCTCCCTTTGCTTGCGTATATACATGATACACAAACGTATAAGGGTATAGGTATATCAATTTCAGAGCTTTCCGCGGTCGTCGATTCCTGATGAAAAAGAGAGACTGTTTTGCGCAGGACTCGATTGAAACACTCGCAAATTGATTTTCAATGCTGTGTGGCGTCTCTTCCCCTCCTCCTCCTACCCTGCAGCCCCTCAAACTCTTGGGTAAGAAAATTGATAAGCTATATGACGGTGATGACGAACGTGGACAAAAAAGTTTTCGGATGGGGGAAAGTGACTGCGACCAAGTGTTCCGTAGAAAAACACAGCTGGAGGCAGGAAACTGCGTTTGCTTTATTAAAAGTAAAACTCTCGTTATATATATGTATGTTTTCTCGAAAAACAATAAACCTATATTTATAGTTTTTTTTTACTCCATCTATTCTCGGAAGATATATAGTCCGGCGTATTACATTGTAATCCGAAAATTATTATGCGATCCTTTTTTTCCTCTGGATCCACTCTGCAATATTCATTCATTCATATTTATGAAACAATTTCTTTATTTTATTTGAGAAAGTGTTAATTATAAATTAAAAGCGATTTGCCGCACGTATTATTAACAACAAGGCAAAATGTATGAGGCCATTTCCTTGCCCGATTGTTCACTCGCATGGAGTTACCTCATTTGTATTATTTATAGTACGTAGAAAGTTATAGCACTATTAAACTCTTGTATGTTTTCCCTATACATATATCACGGATTAGAGCTTCAGGTTTGTATGCGCAAAATATTTACCTTCATAATTCCACATTTTCAAATTAATAACGAATGCTGAGAGTTTACCTGAATTCTTTTATTTTACGAAGGTTATTTCGTTTGCGTTCATTCAATTCGAATTTAATCTAAAAAATTCACGAATACAAAAGAGGCATATGAATATTTTAGAATTTGTTTTACATGCACATTTATTATAGAAAATTTGCCGACACTTGTTGAAACTAGAAAACACAATGACCTTTTTGCTTTACAAACAGTTGTAAAACTATTGTATACATATATATACACACACCGTTGGCACTGTATTCGTGATAAAATAAAGATACAGCTAATGTTGATACTCTAGAAAAAAAGCGTTGATGTTACTGCTGCGGGCGACTGAGACGTCTCATGTGGTTCCCTATACGAGGTTACTCACTCAAGCGACCTCGCTTGTCTCTACGGATTCTTCGTAATTGGCGCCAAGAGTTCGCGGAGCCTTTGTCATAGCAAAAAAAAAACACGCTGTAAACTACGTTACAACGGCTAAATGTCAATTATTACTAACATGTCTACACTGAGCCTTACGAAGAGAAATAAAATAAAAAAAAGTTCTCTTCTACACATTTCGTGGAAAATATTCTACATTGTTTTTACTGAAGTATCCGTAGGAGGACGATAATATTTTTTTCCAGCCACGATATATCCCAAAAACTTTCAGCGCTGGGAAAAGCAAAAACAAGCGAGTATTTACCTTTGGGCGTTTCACAATGTCGAAAGGCCAGTAGTACAAATGGTCAATACACGAGCTAAAAGCTCCTGCAGCAAGTGTCGAAGAGTATAGTGCGCAGCATGGAAGCCGAAATAAGTCGAGCATGTTTTCTCCTCACCGCTAGAGAGGCAAAAATAAGGGGGCAAAACACTCGCGAGTTTTTGCCTGGCTGCTCGTATAATTGAGCGTTAAATTCGTTGGGGCGAGAACGAGTGCACGAGCATTGCACTGAAGTACACATCGCCGTGCTGGAAGGAAGCAAATTCGAAATCCACTGCAGCGTCAACTCGAGCGCGCATAGGTGCACGCCGAAAAGCATCGGTGGTGCAAGGAGTCCAATTACCGAGCGCCTCGTCGTTGCAGCTAAGTCTAAAGCACTGCACTCGCTCCCTCCATCAGCAGCAGGAGCTGATGCACGTGTGCCTACACATCGAATATTGAATCCAGGAGGGAGAAACGCGCTGCTTCTGGGCTCCCGCGAACTCGACTTGGGAGGATAATAGTCGGCCCCCTAAGCGAGCGCAGAGCCATTATCCAGCGCAGCAGCAAAGAGCCTAGCGGAAAAATCAGCCTCGCGAGGCCGCATTGTCGCACGCCTTAACGAGCGCAAACTACTCGGCAGCCGCTAATTGTCCCGGAGTGTAGGTGTGTGCATCGATTTTATCGGAGCCGATCTGTCGATTTCCTCCGGACATACCTCACTCGGGAGCTTTTTCGGCTAAAAGCCCTGCACCTTGAGAACTCTGACTCGCTCGCTCGGCCCCGGTGTGTATTGATTGACTTGGACCTTGCGCGAGCGCCTTCTTGGCTTCAGCTCGCTGCGGGCAATTCGGCAGTTCGCTCTGGGCACGTACGTATCGCGAGCGCTGGCTGCTGCCGCTGCTGCTGCGAGCCCAAAGACGCGCGAGGCGAGAGAGGGAGAGAAGCAGAGAGGGAGTAGGATGAAAGCTGCACTTCCGATCTGCCGCCGCTGCCGGAGGAAGAGGAAATCCCGTTGTGCCCCTTTTACGCCGATCCATGCTAAAAGCACTGGATTGCCATTTGGCCGAGACGTAACGAGAGAGAGAGGGAAAGAGAGAGAGAGAGGCCCACACCCTGCTGTCTGCGAGAGCGAGCGCTCAACCTTTCAGCTGCGCTTTCAACTACAAATCCGCCACTCCTCTCCCTCTCTCTCCTCACTCTTTCCCTCGCAGAGCGCTCCGCTGCAATGCACACTTTCCAAGAAACTTTTAAGCTCTATTATATACATTACGGAACATTCTCGCGCCTCGGCTTCCATTCGTCTTCATTCATCACCAACAATACTCGCATCACGCCCGACACGTTCTCACTCCACCCACTACTCCTCCTCCTCTTCCCACGCTATATATACTTTACTCTTCCTACTCAAATAATTATCTATTCCAACGGCATCTTTCAGCGCGTACAAACTTTGCGTCGTTGGGTATATATGCAAACTTATCGGACGTATCATCCCCGTTGGATTATGAATTTTCGAGGCGAATTTATACAGTCCCAAAGTCGTTCCACGCGAAGCTGTAATGTATAGCGATACCTATAGACTCGCTCGAACGACGCGTCATATCTCGCATGGAAAACTATTTACGTATACCAGCAATGGAAGAGAGAGAGAGAGATTGGTATCGACGATAAAATTCAGCGGGGCATCAATAAAACCGCTCGATTCACCGCGATCCGGAGAAAAGGACGGGCAGAATTAGAGGGAAGCAGGGAGTGTGCCGCGGTGGAAATTGAGGGAAAAGCCCGTGCGAAGGATCAGGCAGGCAGACAGGGAGGCAGGCAGCAGCGATTGGAGCCGAATAACAAGCATCCTGATTTACTTCCGCCTTTCGGCCTGGCTTGCGGAAATTCAAAAGGAAATGAGAGAGAGAAGACCCGCGCGCGCACACAGCACCACCGATGCCTTCCTCTTCCAGTTATGTCGAGCGCATCGCGTCCTACCATCTCTCCTACCTTTGCTTATTTAAAAGCACTTTTTTTTCTCCCCCTCTCCCAACTTTTCTCTTTTCCTTCCTTCGCGATGCGTGCATGCGAGCGAGCAAAATTAATAAAGTTTGCCGCAGGGATATCGAAGCAAGAGGACCTACACGGACAAAGGACGAGCCAAACGACATTTTCATTCGGCAGTAATTCGCGTGGCGCGGCCGGCCGAGCAATGAAAATAATTGAAAGCGCGCCGCGCTCGCCGCTAAAATTTCGCTCATTTATTCGCTGAATGGGAAATTAGAGCGACAGCGGTAGCAGCAGCAGCAGCAGCACCAGCAGCAGCACTTTATATTCGGGGCTTGTTTTTCAAAAGTTACTCGCGTGAAAAACCCGCGGCGCGCTTACTTTTCATCCATACTTTTTCCCCAAGCCGAGATAAATTCGCACGCTTGCGTCAAAGCTATATATGCTCAGAGCATGCCTCGACGAATGCAAACTCACTGTATCATCCGCGGGCGAAAAAGCAGAATTAAAGCGACTTTTTCGCCTCTCTCTTTCTCTCTTCACCTTCGCCTCCAATTTCCGGCGCTTTTGACTCGCCAGCAGCAGCAGCAGCAGCCGGCAGCGCGCGGGCGAAGGCAGTCCCTCGAGGTGAATGATTAGATAGTCGCGGCACTGCAAAGCTAACGTCGATAAATCAGATTTGGGAGGGCGACGAGGTAAGAGTGCGTCGGTCCTATAGAGACGCGATCTACTCCCGAGAGTAGCAGCAGTAGCAGCCTAACGAGGCGTAAGATTTTTTCGGGCACGTATAAAGGGAGAAAAAGGAGGATTCTGTGAGGGCTGCCGCCGCAAAAATTCGCTAACCACGTTAGCGACCGCAGAAGAAATCGCGCGCGATGAAATTTAATTTAGTCGTTAGCTGCGCCTGGAGCACACAGCAGTGGCTCCTCGTCGTTGGCGGCACACAAGCAGCAGCAGCAGCAGCAGAAGCAGCAGGGCCAATGACCGCCGAGCTAATATTTGGCTTCGAGCGCCGAGCGTTCGCGTATACGCCACACGCCCACGTAAAGCGAAAGAAAAAGCAACGCGAGCGACAGTCTTTCGGGATCCCCGGCCTCTGGCTTCTTCTCTGCTTCTGCTCTCTTTCGGATTTTTCTCAGCGCTACTGCGCGATTTTCCGAAGCGATGCCGTGTCCTCGTGTGCTGCCAGTGCTGCTGTCGATGCTGCTTCTGGTTAGAGAGCATTCGACGGTGCTGCTCGCTAACGATCCCGTGCTTCTCTTTCCGCAGAATACGGTTTTTCAGGTAACCTTTCTTTCTACTATTTACTTATTTCCTTTGTATTTCTCTTTATTTAAAATCAAATCTAAAAAAAGAAGGAAATTTTTTTAAAAAATCATTGAGAAATATTAGTGTTAGTGGGTGGAAATTCGTTAAATATCTTAATAGACACGGCTAAAAGAGAAAAAGTCAGCTCCACTTGAAAAATGTGCATTCTTGACTACACAGACGGTTAAGTCTCGGCAATTTCATTATTATAGGAAAAATAATAAGGCGCAGTACGTAGAAGACGCGTACGCTCACTTCAGCGAGTAAAAATGCGAGTGCACAAAGAAAGATGCCGGTATACGTATAAGGACTTCCGGCTTGAGGGGAAGAACTAAAGTACTATTACAGTCATTTAGAGCATAAAAAAGTTTTTTAATTAAAAAGAAAATTAAAGCTTTCGCTTCTTGGAGAGATTCGAAGTTGCGCACATTTAAATTACACAATGACGATGATAAATTAACGAAACGTTCCCTTGTAAACGGTTACATTTGAACTACCGAAAAAATGTTCTTTTCCTCCCGATACTTGGTGGTACATTAGCTCGATCTGTTTATTATTATACGCATCGTGAGAATAGTAAAATTTTGATACGCATTATTAAAGAAATCCACTTTGGCCGCGGCGTATATATATTGCGCACAGTGGGGAAGGATTTGGAGCGGGCGATTACATTGATCGTTATGTTATTGTTATGTTGATTATTTATGAATTGGAAGGAGGAATGGGGGGGGGGGGTGCTAGGCGGTATAACGTTTG
>JAWWEQ010019090.1:18884-31492 GCA_035583055.1 Torymus tubicola
CCCCCCCCCCCCCCCCCCGAGGCGGTATAGACTTTGGCGAAGCTCACTCATCTCATTTAATCGAGTGGGGCGGCTGCGCGCTCCCTTACGCCGCACCTTCGCCCTGATCCTTTTCTTTACGAGCTGTTTCAGCGCGATCCTTTCTAAACAGCCCACAAGCACTGCAGCAACAGTAGTAGTCGAGCTCGGAAGGTGGCAGAAAAAGAAAAAGAAAGAGAAATAATGAAAAAAATAGAAAAGAAAAAAAGAAGAGGCTCTAGACAGACGCAGCGAGAGCAGAGCCAGACTGCGCCGCAGCGGCGGCGGCGGCAGCCAATTACGGTATTGAGGCGCGAGAGCTAAGCCGAGTCCGCTCGCATCGGTCGCCGGCGGATCTTATTAAGACCTTTCGCGCGGGGATAATGAATACTCTTTCAGAGAGGGAGAAAGTCCCGTAATTAGAGGGCACGTTTGTTTGCGTCGAATCTGTAATGTTCCCGGCTGCGCACGCGGCGAGCAGCTGAAAAGCCAGCAAGTCTACCCTTTTCCCCGTGTTTTTCACGACGCTGCTGCTGCTGCTGCTGGTGGTACTGGGCGAAAAGCTGCGAGGCAAGTCGAACACCCCTTTCGCGCCAGCCAAGACAGCGTGCGATTCACTCTCTGAATGAATAACGAGACGTTTTCGACGGATTTCCCTGAAAGAAGCCCGCCCTACTGGCGTGTTTTGCTTCTGCTGCTTCTTCTTCTTCTACTTCTTCTTGCCGCACCCTCGCTCGGTTCGCCTCGCTCCCTATGGCCACAGCGTCTCTTCTTCTAAAGCTTTTCACCGCGCTCGTATATACGCGCTCTATACTCTGCAGCTCTTTTTCATTTTATATCCTCGTTTTTGCCAGGCTTTCTCTCTCTCGCTCACTCGCCCCTCCCGCTGTGACGCGTACGCATGATAACCGCGCGCTGCTCGTTTTCCCGCCGGGGAACTATACAATCAGCTACTCCCTCGATGTCTTCTTTTTCGGAGTTTAGCTAGTTTTCATTTTCTAAATGCTTGGGTTATGGGATGTTATAAGAATGGGAAGCCAGGAGAATTTACAAAATCTTTGGTCTATAGACTTTTTCGAAGAGTTCAATTTTCAATGGAACCGTATACATCGAAAAAATCAAATGCTACTGTTTTAGTAAAAACAATTAAATGTATTTATTTTTTATATTACATAAACATTTTGATTAATTGCTTAATTTTATGTAGATTAATCGAGTCGAGGTGAAATTTATAAATCTTCCGTTAACGCGCTCCATATACTCCCTTTCGCACCCCCCACAAAGCGATACAACAAAGCGATAATGAGTGTATAAAGTAGATAGAGGCCATAAGTATACGATAAGACACGAAGAGCGTGAAAAAGTTTATATTGAAAAAGACTAGATTTTAATACAATTCTGCAATAATCCGGAAAATGGGAAAAACAAAAGTTTCCGCTTAAAGAAAGAAAATAGAATATCGTAAAAGTCCGGTAAAGATATTGAAAAATATTTTCCTTGCGAGGGAGCGAGCGAGCCGATGAGAAAACCCGCTTAGGTCGGTTAGGCAAGCACACGCGAAGCATGCTCCAATATCGGAAGGCGCTCGGTTGCGCTTTTAATATTTAGCCCGACGTAAAAAGTTTTAATAAGTGGCGCGTGTGTGTATATGTTGCTGGCAGTTCACTATAGGGATGTCGGTGCCGATTGCCATGGACAAAAAGGGCGGGCTAGTCTTCTCCTCAGGCTTTCAATTCAATTACGCGCTGCCGTGGAACTTGACCCAATTGGAGCCCATGGTAGTGCAGGGCCGTAGCGACAGTCGCAGCAGCAGCAGCAGCAGCCAGCTGAATTTGGAGAATATTTATACGTCGCTGGAGAATCTGCTGGAGAGGTAAGCGAGCCGTCTAATTGCAATTTGTATTAAGAAAGAAATTAGGTGAAACGTCGAAAGGCAGGCTGAAAGAGCGAAAAAGGGGCTGCTTCTGCTTCCGTTGCATCTACTGCGCTCATTAATGTTAAAGCTCTAAGCGCGGTGCTGCGCGCGCGGTGGGGCCTCCGCCCCCGTCCTTGAGGGATGTTAATTACTATTTTAATAAACGAAATTCCGGCGCGCATTTAGCCCCAGCCAGTGCGTAATTAATGAAGTAGAGACCGGCCCGAATAAAGCTTCGGCCCTATACTATAACTCCCCCTCTGTGTATTTTTCAAAGGCGCGCGCCCGAGATGCAAGTTGCACGCTGCGTCGACGGCGGCGGTTCGAACGATCGGAAAGTCGCGATATCGAATTATGGAGGGAGAGAAAAATGTAATTAGCTCCGCTGGTATATCCCGGAGAGTAATCTCTTTCCCACTTCGCGCTTTCTCTCTCTCTCTCTCTCTCTCTCTCGTGGTCCGTTCCCTAATGGAAACTAATTATCTCCAAGTATTTGCAATGAAATTTTCATTAAAATAGCTGCCGCTCAATATCGCGAGCATCAATCAAGTTAAGGGTAAACGCGCGGCCTGCTGCTGCAATTTTTTCCATAGCACTCGAGGATCGGCTACGCGAGATAAATCAGCCGAGCTCGCGGAATCGAGAAATCCTTCCTCGCGCCGCCGCGGACACAACAAAAGAAGCGCGAGCGTTTAATTTCGCATTGTCTACTCTGGCGTTCGCGTGCATGCAGCTCCGGACAATTAATCGCGGCTATAAAACGCACGTGCATGCGGCTCTCTAATATAAGCGCGATTGCTTCCGTAGATATACGCGTATATTAATAAATACGAGCCGCGGCTCTTGTACAAGGATCAAAGGCTCTCAGGGTAAGGACGCGCGTATATACAGGCGAACGTAAATTAATTGGGACATAAGGCAATTACGTTGCCTAGGAGATGTGTTCGAGTGTTCCTCTCTCTCACTCACTCACTCGGCGGATATTGGCCGGCGCTCTGTAGTTGACAAGCCGGCCCCTCATCTCACCGCATTCTATACACTTTAATATTAATCCCGCAGGCACGGCTGGAACGACGGCAGGCAATGCCTCCTAAGGAGCATCTGCGAGTTGGCTGAGGCGCCGCTAGACAGGAGTCGAGGCCCCGAGCACGACGTCATCGAGGAGATCATCCACTTGCTGCTCACGTGAGTCAACCCTTCGCCATATCCTGCTACTATACACGCGAGTCTTCCTTTCGGCTGCTACTGCTTCTCCTGCACTGCTGCGATTTCCTCGGGGCGCGCTAAATTCATTAATCCTTCGCTGGAAACTTGTTAGCGCGCTAATTGCCGTACATACGAACGGAACTTTAGTTCGAAAGCGTACTTTGTCTCGGTTTAATGAACAGCCTGGTAGCTCCTGCTGGATGTTCAGAAAAAAAGAGAACCGAGTTGAATAAACGTCGCTCGATTGGCTCACTTTTCCCGCATATAATATCAGGAAGATTTATCGTTTGCGGCTTCGTCAGTGGCCACGCGAGGGTGCGAGTTAAAGAGAGAGAGAGAAGCGCGTGTAGCGACTCAAGTTGCCCGCGATAAATTGTTTGAATTAAAGCCAAATATCGAGCGTGTCCCAGCTATATAGACGTACATACATACACACATACATACGTACACATAACACGTTCGCACGAGGCAGACACAGGCGCGGGGGCGCATATTGCATTATCGCAGTCGGCACGCCGCGAATTGTTGTGTGCGGCGCGTATAGGCGCGAACGACAGACGCCCTTTGCCGGGGCTGAATTCACTATTTTACACATACACACCCCCATATATATACACATATATATGCAGAGGGGAGAGCGAACGTGCTAGCTAAAGGCATATACAGAGTACATACACATGACACACAGAGAGAGAGAGAGAGAGAGGAGAGAGGAGGGGAGCGAGCTACACAGCAGCCGCCTGTATCCATCCATCCGCGCGCGCGCTCGTGTGTGCGCGAACAGACAGCCGAGCGAGCGAGCGAGCGCGTATAGGAAATTGCATCGCGCTCCTCGGCTAATTAGGCCAAAGTTACAGGCTCCATTAACTTCTCCGTGCTGCGACGCTGCCGTTGCCGCTGCTGCCGCCGCCGCCGTCGACGACGACTCCACTTATTTGCCCCGCTAGCTATACCTCGGCTCGTTCCTCCCTCCTGTGTTCTCTGCTACCTGCGCGCACATTTTCTTTATTTACTTTACCGCTCTATAGCTCTATATACACCTTGCTGCTCTCGCTCTTTTCTCTGCAGCCTTGATCCGCGCGGATATTAACAATTTGCCCGTTACTTTCATTCGAACGAAAGCGAGCGAGCGAGCGAGCGAACGCGCCCAAGCACCGTAATGAAATAGTTCGCGCGCTCGAGCTTTCGGCATTTGGCACGTTCGAGCGAGATTCGTGGCAACAGAGGAGAGGCAGGAGGGCGGATTTATTTTAGCGTAAAGTCGAGGAAGCTGCAGGAAGCTAGAGAGAGAGAGAGATAGAAGCAGCCCGGGCGTGTGCATTTTATTCGCGGAGGAGCGCAAGCAAAGGCGCCAAGGGCCTTTGACAAATTTTCGAGTAAACAAAGAGCGGCTTCTGCAGACGCGCGTTCCCTCTCTCTCTTTGCTGCCTAGAAATAGTCCGGGAACGTGCAATCACGGGCTCGATATTATGCAAAAAAAAAATATTAAACAGGGTTAACTGAACGGTTGGGTCAACGCTAACTGCGAGATTGAAAAATAACGCTTTTCGAATAACAGGGGAATTTTATTCTTGACAATTAAATGTACAAAATAATTGGATACTAAATACTCGGGCAAAAGTGCTTTCAATATCAGCAAATAACAGAGTAATATGTCAGTGATATAGATATTGCGCAATATAGTTATTTTAAGCTTTTATAGACTGCCTGGCTACTCGCTGATGCATGATATATATCATGCTATCAATAAAAATACCTATTTGCAGCTTTTATTTATTTGCCTTTTTATTATAAAAATAAATAAAAATTTATTATCGGATTCTCGAAGCATTGCTTACAATTTCAAGATTGCGCACTTGCCTGGCATTGCTTATACTTTTTATCGCCGTTGGTCATGTTTTACAACTCACTTGTCTCCCCTCATACCGAGTTATCATCATGTACACACTCCCAAAATAACCTAAACAATCCAAAAAAACTTCTTACTACCAGCTACAATAAAAGAAAATCACTTGTACGCGCTATCAAATAAACCCTGCACAGCGAGCTTAGCCGTCAATAACGAGAAGGTCGGAACGCAGCAGCAGCGCATCCGTCCGCATCAACCACTCTCACATGTACACACACACACACACACGGCGAGCCATTGACGAGCAATTAAATCTGATTTCAGCAGACCTTCGGAAGACACCCCGCCAGCCGATTATCCAAGCCAGTGGAGCGCGGCGACAGGCAGCCCGTACGCGCGGGCCGAACGAGTGGGCAGCAGCAGCAGCAGCAGCAGCTGCGACTTGGCTTACGCGGGCTGCGCCGAATCGCCGCTCGAGTCGTTTACCGAAATCGCATTTCGTTAAAAGCCTACGGGTCAAAGCCACCGCCGCCGTGACCGCGCCTTGGATTTGCCAGCTTGGGGCTAGAGTCGTCTACTCACCCCCTATCGTCCGTGCCTCGACGCCGCCGAATGTGTGTAGCCGCATGCTTTAACTTTTGGCCGCCGCCGGCACTACGATGAGTATCTACGATCCGTCGCGGCCAATTACGGCCGCGGTTTTACCCAAAGCGCGCAGTGCATAGTCGAAGGTGCAGCCCCTCCGGCTGTCCACGAGTTTTCCCGCTGGAAAGTATTGTGTTAGCGGGGAGGCTATGGTATTTTTACAACTATTTAGCGGCGATCCCTGGAACTTGCTTGCCCTTTGCTGCGCCCGTGCTTTTCATACTTCGAATTTTCAAGGCTCTTGTTGTTTGTTTATTTTAATAAAATACTTTAATATTCTGTTTATTTATAGAGAGGCGGCTGGTGGAAAATAATTAGCGTCGGCCGTGAACTCGCGGCAGGATGTTTGATTGGGTAATGAGCGATTAATATCAACATTCATCCATCGATCAATCAACGTCGAAAGGGGACGACGCAGTCGTGACCTCGAGTCTTGATATCTAACGTATACACACAGTGTCTGGGTTTCATTATAACAATTGCGTTCTGCGGCATATATAAAGTTTCTTGATGTATATATGCGCCGCAGTAAGAAAACTGTGTGCAGTATACAAGTTCATAAAAAATTCATGCCGGAATATCTACGTGTACATATATAAGTATAATCATAAACTAGCGAGAGCGGGCGTATATATTAGCTTTTGCTGGACATAAAATTTTGTAGATTTCGTATCGCACGTATATTGAATGTGAGATTGAGACAATAAAATTTTAGGCTTTTTCCTTTTATTGTTGCCGTAATGATGCATCAAAATTTTAGGATCTTCTCACGTGTGCATATTTCAATAGTTTCTACGCAAACGATCGTTTAAGCCTCTATATATATGTATATACATAAATGTTAATTTAAGTGTCTTATAAATCTAAACTCAATGTACAAATAATAAAGTTACATTTTTATGGATAAACTCCTATTCGTCAATGCTTATATAACAATCCGTATGAAAACCTTTCCCTTTGACATTAGTTTTAATTTGTTGATAAGTATATATAAGAGTTTACAGCAGTAGCAACAACTAGAGTAGTAACAGTAATTTATACATATTTAGCAAGGCTGCATTATTACTATGAGTACGAGGAAACAAGATGTAATGAACTCTGCGCAGGTAAAGTCAAGTTTCCCGATAGTTTGTTAATGAAACAGAACGAGTTAAGACAGAATAAAATAATAATGCAAGGGGAAAAATAGACGTTCGACAGAATTTCATTAAGCATCGTAGTAACTGGCATAAAATTAGCCTCTTATATCCACATTAATAAAGTAGAGGCCGAAGAAAGTTTGGCGGGCGTCGGCACAGAGGGCGACGACAACCGGTAGACTAGCTACTACCACTACGCGCAGCGCGCGCCAATTTGTTCTTATACAAGTGGCGCTCCGGAAGTTGTCTCCGCATAGAGCCAGGGTCAGAGCACCCTCTCTCCCTCTCTCTCTCTCCTTCTCTCTGTGCCCACGGATGATAAAGTTCCTCGAGTCACGCACATTCCCGCGCCTCCCTCTACTCTCTCTGTCTCTCGCTCTCGCTCTCTCTCTCTCTCTCTGTGCGCACGAAATTCCGCGGTGCATGCAGCAGCGCGCCGTGAGCTTAACGGCCCCGTGCGCCACCCCGAATAAGCGGCTCTCCGAAAACTTCGCCCCACCTCACCCACTGGATGCACAATTTCTCCGGAAACTCTCCTAGAGGTAACTAGTAGTAGTAGTGGTAGATGAGGGTGACTGGATGGGTTGGGTTTTTCAGGGGGGACATGTGGGGACAGGATCATTTTGGAAGGTAATGGGCTGGGGTTTGGGGATAGTGTAAACAGGTTGAGAGGTATTGATGTATGTTCGATCAACAGCGGTTAGAACAGGTTTGTAACTCCGTTACTATTTTGCGACTACATTGAAAAGTATTGTCTCATCATCAAGTATTAATGGAAGAGTTTATTAAATCTTCGATGATCCAATTCTGAAATGAGATAACTTTCAGTCAGAGGCTTTATGATTTTAGCTTATCCTATATAAAAAAGAGATGGAATTGAGATTGTCACCTCTAATGATTGTGATTGGTCGATTTGAAATGGACGTGTAAAATTTGATTGACCCACGATAGGGCGCATGCAGCGCGCATTGACACTGCTAGTATTATGTGCAGTATTACTAAAAAGGAAAAAAAAATAATATGTTGCTGTGGTTGTATAAAAAGAAAAAAGCAAAGACAATTAATATTGCAATGACAGAGCTCTTACAGTCCTTTTAGATGAATATGTTTTAAATAAAACAAAGTAGTAAGATTTATATGGTAAAATATTTTTAACAAAAACACACTATATATTACATGTTTACGATTCCGACAGGTGGAAATTACTTACTCACTCATGTGAATATTCTTTCATATCAGAATGCTCTAGACAAAAGTCATCTACTATATTTTACCTTGTTTCTGACCCGTCCTAAGTAATTAATCTGTGCTGATTCATTTTGCGCATATTTATTTAAACATCTCAGCTGTTGTACAGAGCATCTTAATTGAAATAGAGCCATGCAGGGAAGAATATATAATTCTACTATTTTATGTTTGACAGAGTTCATTTAAATTAAAATAAAAGATTCGTTTCATTTACACAATAATTTCGGTGAAAAGAGCATTAACGTAACTGAGAAGATTTCTTTTGTTAAAATGGAATTAGCTTTAAATCCTGCTATGTTGAAACAGCTTTGCAACAAATGGAAATTTATTCCTCTAATACAATTATGTATTTTCAAATGCTCATATATATATATATTTTTTTTTTTAAACGTTTTTTTTAAATATATGGACACTTTAATTTGGACACTAAAAAAAGAATCTACTTATATAAAACAAAAAAAAGCAATTTAAAGTAGAAAGAAAAGTATTCTTATACTTGCGTAAAAAGAGATTTCCCTTTTCTACAATGGAACTTTAACTTTTTAAACGTTGCAGAAACGACATTTTAGCATAATGTTCATTTTATTAAAAATTAATGTTATTTAACAAATATTTAATAATTTTAGCTTTTCTGGAAAATCATATATCTAACAATTGCAAAATGATAAAATTAACTTAATATTTTACCTATTTGATTGCAGAATATGAAATATGATTTCCATAAATCAATTTCTTGACTTGCATATATATTCAATATAACATGGTTGCAGCAAGACGTAAGGATATTCTACAGAATTTATTTTTTTCTTAATACACTCAAACTAATGTCACTGAGTGAACTCGAGGAGAAAAATAAATAATAAATAAATAAGGATTTTTAGAAAGGCAAAGAATTAATCCCACTATCTCTCAAAGCTCTTTACAGAAAACATTTTCTTTTACCGCGCGCCAAATGGATAATAACCATGAGAGTAGACGAGGACACACTCCGCCGGCATGCGGTTAAAGAGATTGGCCAAAGTGCGGCGAACTCGCGAGAGTTGATTTGAATATTTGTCAATGTTGTGAAAGGGGATGCAAGGGGGGAGGGTGGAAGCAATAAAAAAGACGTTTGTAAAAAGTTCGCGGGGACGAGCATTTGTACGGCGACGGCGGCTGAGAGTAAAGTTGCTCTCCCGAGCACACGGCACGCAGCTATTCGAGTAAATTTGTTAGCGGAGGAATGTAATTCCCCGGGCCGGCGCACGGAGGAGTTACATAAGGTTTCGAGCTGGGAGAGAGAAAGACAGAGACAGACAGAGAGCGGGAGAACGTAACGGCGCGCGGATATTTGTCTTGGCGTTAGCGCTGCCAGAGAAAGAGAGAGAGAGAGAGAGAGAGAGAGAGAAAACAAGTGAGAAAGAAGGAGGCGGAGGAAAAGAAGAAGACGGGCGCTGAATGTAAATTCGGGAGCGGGGCGAAATGTCGAGTGTCGCTTCTCCGGCCGCCGGCGCTCGGCCTTTGACGCGCTTTCTTTTCCGGCGCGCGCACCGCGCAACGCGCACGTGGTCCGAGTGCAGATATCGCCAAGGGCGCACAGCAAGCGAGCCCGACAAATCGCAGCCAAA
The DNA here is from genome assembly GCA_035583055.1 of Torymus tubicola. Taxonomy (NCBI): domain Eukaryota; kingdom Metazoa; phylum Arthropoda; class Insecta; order Hymenoptera; family Torymidae; genus Torymus; species Torymus tubicola. The sequence continues at coordinate 28,512 of JAWWEQ010019090.1, forward strand.
CTTCCACATACACACACATACACACACGCCCGCGAATATCAAACTTATTTACTCTTTCTCTCTCTCGTGAGCGAGCTTCAGCTCCTCGACTTTTCTCTCTTTGCTCGTTCGACTTTTCCAGCAGCCAGCTGTTCTGTCTTGAACTCTCGTTTGTGTGTCTGTGTGTGTGTACCTGTGCGCGCGCTAGAGAACTACTCCCGAACGATGACAAAATTCCCATCACTCGAGCAAACAGCAGTCTAGATTTTTTATCCAGTCCTCTCCTCCTCTGCTCCGACATGTTCTTCTCTTCGAAATCTCTCGTTTCGCTTTTGCTCCTGCTGCTATGCTCGATCGAACGGAGTCAAAGTAGCAGTGGTAGTAGTCGGCGATTAAAATTCAGAGGCAAGAGGGAGGTTGTGCTGGCGACGCCGCCGCTGGTTTATCCTTTCGGAGGCACTTTGAAGGTAAGCTCATATACATTTTCTCTATCGGCATTTCTTTACCCGATGTTTTTTCACTACCAAATCCAAGAGCATGTTTGAACAGACCTTTAATTTTGATTTACCTCGCGTGACCCGTGATTATATATGACGAATTCAGGTATATTGATTTCGATATCGCACGTTTCTGTATCCGGATTTAATTATTTAAATTTGTCACAGCTGTAGCGAGCTTAATTAAATGTTTTAACTATACAAAATAAGTTCTTTTATGCCAATTAAAACAATTCATAAACAGATTTTACGCGCGCAGTAATATTTTATTATGAATATTAATTTTTGCTCATAAACTTGGGTTACATCCGTACTCGTAATAAAACGTTAAATAATTGAATTCGATACATATTCCATCGAGTAATGAAAGTTTTACACGTTAAATGCGTATAATTCGAAAATTCGTAACAACTCCTTAAAAGCTGTAATGCTCATTTCACATTTAACCGAATGTTAATTAGGCATTTAAAGCTTCGATGGATAATTCGATCAAGTTGCTCAGGTGTTTCGCTAGTTCCCTGCAGTAAAGTGCAACAACTTTATTAATAGGACGAGAGCATGATAAACAGGAGCTCTCGTACGGTCGATTCAAAGTTGATGTAAAATTAAGCGCGCGCTCGCGAGTGAGATAGAGCTGAACAAAATAAATGTCTTTGCAGTATCGGGTGGAGGTCTTTCAGCACTAGGTAGATTAGCGCCGAGATAAAGTGTCGGCGGTTATTTTTAGTTAACGAAGAGCGCGCGAGGGAGCGAGAGAAAATCCTGGAAAGCGCAGAAGCACTCGATTCGGACGCCACTGCCGCTGCTGCTGCTGCTTCCGCCTCTAGGCTGACATGACAATTAACTCCGGTTTTACCACTAAATAAAACTTCTCCCGCTTTCGGATCGTCTTCAATTAAATTAAGGGCAGTGAGCTTGAACAGCTCTCTCTCTCTCTCTTTCTCTCCTTTATCTTCTTCGCGCATTCGTTATTTTCCAGCGTTGCGCTTACCCGCTAGTCTCGCTCGACTACCTCCCGCTTATAAAAGCCAAATTCGGAAATATTTGGCGACCGAAGAGGGGGAAAGTTCCATGACGAGGTAATAACACGGCTTTTTCTCTCTTTCTCTTGCTAAACTTGAAATATGAGCGGAAATCAGGCGTGCGGTATAACAAGGCCGCCTCGCCGTGCGAAACATGCCCACGAGAAAGAGAGAAGGAAAAAAGTGTAGGGGTCGATGATTTCCGGGGGAAAATATAACGCGCGCTCGCGCGATCGAGAATCCACTTAATCAAGCGGGCTTTTATATTCAACGTTCGCTTGTTTACTACCTACTACTCGGCCATCGGCCCAATCAATTTCTGCCGCTTCATGATTTTTCAGTCGCAGCCCTCCGCTTGCTTGCCGCCCTCGCTCGCAAATTGCCGTGTGTTTATCCGGTGGCCCCGGGACAATCTACATATTTTCCATCGTCGAAACAATCGTCCCTTGATTATTATTGATGCACGAATAAGCGCGCGCGGCGAGCTTTAAACAGTACGTATATAATTGTGTGTGTACAGCTGCTGGCTGGGTGCGCCATACCGATCGCCATGCCGGGACGAGTGCTGGTCTACGGGCAGAACTTCCAGGTGCAGTATCCTCTGCCTCAGAACGCGAGCCTCTTCACTGAGTACTTTGGCAACCGCTCGCCGAGTAGAAGACGTAGGAGCGCTGTGGATGAGAGAGCCGTGTTCTATCAGTTCTTAGAGGACGAGCTGCAGCGGTAAGTTCAAGTAGTATTTTAGGTAAATATAGTCAAGGTTTAAGGTAGAAATTATAATGTAATATTTTTTGAGAGCAGGCGAGGTGGACCCGGCAAAGAGTGCCTTCTGAGAAGTATCTGCGAGGTTGCAGAAACGCCGCTAAAGGATGATGGTTTGGTAGGCGAAATTCTCCATGTGCTGCTCACGTAAGTTTCAACATTATCTTCAATGTGACTATTTTGACATCATGATCTCGTAATTCTTTACTATAACATGGGTCCATAAAATAATGAAAGAAGTTTGTGTAATGGAGTAGGCTGTATGTTCTCTGTCTAACTACAGTGTTCTCATATATTTTAGTCCATTGAAACCGAATATGACGAAAGTTTGGACACTGCATGTCAAGATTTTATGATCCCGGTTACAAATTTTGGAATATTTTCACAGTAATTTAAAAATTTAAAATCATCTAAAAGTGATTTTTCTTATTTGAAAAATATCAAAGTCAATTTTTCACTCATTATATATCTTAAAAAAAGGAAAATCATTTTTATAAATAATTCAAAATTTTAATTGAATAATTCTGGAGTAAGGAATATCTTGATAGCACATAGAAATATTATGACCTGATTTATTGCACAAATCATTTCTTTTTTTTTGAGTTCGAGTAATCAGTGAAAAAAGTTTGGATATAATCAGACACCAACCCTGGTAGAAATGAACACCAACCGTTTGCCATCCGTTCGCCAAATCGCAAAGGTTTGGCCAACCGTTTAACCA
>JAWWEQ010019111.1:0-31456 GCA_035583055.1 Torymus tubicola
GTATATTAGAACTGTCACATGTACACATACAATAAGAACATTTGTAAAAGCCTCGCGGCCACCCTTGTGTTGTAATATGGTTATCCGTACATCCGTAAAGTTCTGTTCCATATCGTTCATTGTTGGCTTTTATATTAAAGTATCTCCAGGTATTATTCATGCCTTCCTAATTGACAAAACCACAGAAAAGAAATAAAATTAATAAGAATAATCCTTCTTTATAGTACAAGTTAGTTTTATAGCATAGCATGACCTAAGTCAGCATTTAAGACACGCCTATTCGTGACCTAAGTAGATCATTATTTCACCGCGTTTATCACACTCGGTACTTTCTTGCGCTAACCTTACCGTGCAAAACACCGGCCTTAGCTAAACGTGCTATAAAATATCGTAATATACTATTATTTACTATTGAATATTCATTTATTTAATATTTCTCAATGAAATTGAAGGGTATTATTTGAGATTAAAAATTATTTTACCCGAAGACAGATTGTTACTATTGGTGCAATTTGGTCTTGGCATCCCCACAGATTTCCACCACACGTGGCCTGACGATTACAAAGTCCTTTATCGTAACATCCATGCACTTTTGCTTCACTATAAGTAGAACAATCTTCTTTACATGATCCATCTTTGTTTAAATCGACTTCGTTTATAATATACATTTGAAAAAGATTCTCCAATTTCGTATATTTTTCTCCTTCATTATACCCCCTTTCCCTGTTTCCTGTTTCAAAATGTTAAAAAGTGTTCAACTAAATCATAAAACATAAATGTTTTTGTTTAAAAATGTTTAATAACAATAAGTACTTGAATCATCATAGAAATATGCCTCTTTTGAATATTCATATTTTAACTCTGGATTCCAAAATTCTCGCGAGACATTAGTTTTTATAAATTTCTCTATAAAAGAATTATATGTAAGTAAATTTCTATTCGTAAACTGGGTATTCAGGTTTTTCATTTTAGTTATTACATTTTTTTCTTTCCACGTATACAACAATATTTTCTTAATATATGTAAAGTTAATGAAGCGTATATTTCGGTACTTCTCTGGTATGAAGTCGTATGCTAAAAATTTATAAAAAAACAATTATTCGTTAATACATTCTTATTTAAAATTAGTATTGTATCAAAAATTGTATTAATGTACCATCAGAACATATTTTGAAAAAGGCGTAGGAATACTGAGTCAATGTGTATTCTATTATATCCGTAAGAATAGTAGATTTTAATTCATTCCATAAAAATTGTTGACGAGACATTCTAATATAATACTGATCCGCCTATGATAAGTTCAAATATAGGAGTTAATTATTGTATCATACTTAAGATTAAATTTATTGGGTTTTTATAATATTTATCATTTTAAGGGGTTCTGAAATGTTTACTTGACTAAAATAAAAATCGTTGTTATCGTCATTTTGTATATTTACGTACCGGAAAGCTACTAAGAACGTTCTCAAAGGTTTCGTTAGTTTCTACATCTTTTGTTTGAAGCAACTTATGAAGTTTATTCATTTTCTCATTTACGGTTGGTTCTGTATTTAAGTTTAAAATGTTTTCCATTAATTTATCGTGATAGATGCTGAATACTTTCCACATATACTCAAATTTGGATTTGGCATCTGCCTCTTGTATTTCGGTATCGTTTAGAAAGGTTATTTCAGATTCTATTCGTGAGAGATGGTCAGCATTTATATCAAAGAAATAATTATGACCAAGAGCACTATCTTTTATGTCATACACCTCTTTGGCAATGCCGTACCATATTGTACGATCAAGAACATCATGCACCTTTGATAGAGCGACTTGATTCCGCAAAATTTTTTTCCCATGTGAAAGAAAAATTTTATAGATTTTTACTAACTTGTTCATTAGATCGTCAAAATTTCTGTAAATTGTTTTTTCTTCCGCTTCATGTATAAATTTTTGCCCCAAGTCTATAGTTTCCTTAGTAATATTTAAAAGATCAGACGAGTGAATTATATGCACATTTAGTATTATTATTAAAATGACAGTAAAATTGCTCCATCGAACCATGTTGTAACAGGTTTTCGTAGATTCTAAAACAATAAAAAAATGTCATGCTTCAATCTAAAATACTTATTATTTTCATATGATTCAAAATACCAAGAACGGTTTTGTTAAGAACAACATTTTATTATACTTTAATGAAATTAAATTTAATGTGAAATAAAGGAAACAATTTTTATTCCTAAATAAAATTTTAACACAGACGATTGAAAATTGACAGTAAACAAATGGAAAATGAATTGCCACATTTTTAAAATATTTATATAAAATTCTCACCTTAGTAGAAGTTTGACCTATCAATATAGTGGTTGGTTTATATTATATTGTATAAAATATTATCATTGCTTTACTAATAATTTATAACTTTTATTTTATTCTATTGCACATGTCACTATACACGTTATGATCTGAACGTTTTGGATTTTATACGTTGACTGAGATTCACTGTTATCTAATCCATTGTATGTAAGACAGAAAATAAGGCCGTCATCATCAGTTTTTTAACATTTAATTCTGATATATTCCGTACGTCTCGAGCATTATTAAAACGGTCTTTAAAAAACCATAAAATGTCTAAAGTGTTGAATAGATATTGATGTATCATTACGTAAGATGGGAATACCCAATGATTTTATCAAAATAATAATTTGCATTATAGGATATCTATGTTTATTATTTTACAAATTGCTGTATCATCAAAATTGTTGTTACATTATAGGAAGGAAATGTACATATTATTAATACTATAATAATATAATAATATTATTAATACGATATTATCTGTATTTCTTCATCAATGTAAAAAAGATTTGCAGAAAAGATAATATGGATAACATTTTTTGAGTTCTGGTTCCTCGCTACTTCCTGTGCATTTATAGTGAAAACTGCCTTGTTTATACTTCGACTATAATTTGTAATATCTATTCATGAGTGCATGAATATCCTACAGGAGGAGCTTTACAAGCATCATTACGTTCGTAAATCATATTATTTCAATATCTAAAAGATGCTTGTTCAAAATCCACGCTCTCGATCTAACGAAAATTTTAGCAGAATCTCACAATCTGAAATACCTGCTTATCTTAAATACAAAACAATAAAATAATAGTGTTAAGTATGAGTTTAGTATCCATTTTAAAGTAAATTCTTTTTAAAATGATTTTTTTTAAATCTGGAAACTTTTGGTACAACGTTGATGGTAATGTTTTGATATTTTCTCACAAAAATGGAATAATTTAAAAAAATCCTTTAAAAATGTATCCTTTGGCATATAATAACTACATTACACGCGGGATGTATACCGGACTCATGCGCAACTCGAGCGCGTGATTGATACCGGCAGTAGCGTTTCCGTCTCCCCGTGCGAACGAGGATGATATTAATGGATCGTGGCGGTTATATTGCGGTCGGCTAATTATGAGATTTCGATCCGCAACCGAGGAACCGGAGTGCATTTGATGAATTTAATTTTGCGGTTGAATTTCGGGCTTTGTTATGGTTGCACTGTGGGTTTTTTTTGTATATTATAATTGTTATGTCTTCTATGCCAAAGTTACGAAATTTTCAGAAAATTAGCAACACACGAAACAATAAAAGGGTCCTGTAATTATTAACGGTAAAATTTACCTTTTAAATTTTCTTTACAAAAGGTAGATCTTTGGTAAAGAAAAAAAAAGAAAAAAAAAGAAAATTTAATACAAAATGTGCCTTTGCAATTCCGGAAGTGCAATAGAAGCGATTCCCTTGCCGCGGTAGGAAAAAGTTTAGCGTTCATCACTCGGCACAGCTGCTACCGGCTGCTGCTGCTGCAAGCGCGCGAAACTCTCTAGCGCAAAAGGAAAACAAATCGAAAAAGTAAATGAATAAAAGGTGCGAAAGCCAGCTTAAGTAGTTGAGGTTTGTGTCGGTAAAAAGAAGTAAGGCAGAACGCAGCGAAGGCGGAGAAAAAATTCTATACTCGGCAAACAGTTTTTTTTCTTTCTCCCTCCGCAGTCCCTACTTCTCCTCCCTTCCAAGTTTTAATCGAATAGCGGACTTTGAAATTTCTATAGTTTTGCTGTGGGTATAACGTAAAAGTGTATTTATTAACTAATTTTCGTACTTTCACTGGGGGAAAAGTGTTTAGCGTGAACGTAGTATTGCTTTTACGAAAGAAGCTTGGTTTATATGTAAAAATAGTGGGTTTAAAGTCGGAATCGTTGTTTACGCATTAAAAGTTCTGCAACAAATCTTACCAACAAAGGAGTGTTTGCTGAAAACTCATTTCTTAAAATAACTTATATACAGAGAAAAGTTTTTATCTACAGTTTGCTCTTTTCTTATAAGAAAATTTACTTTCTTCTAGAGTAAAGCTAAGGTATCTCGGTTTTGGTGATTTTTTAATTCTTTTGATTTTCATACTAAATTTTTTATAATTATATTACAGTACCAATAAAATTGTCTACAAAAATCATAAAAAATGCTATTTTAAAACAAAAATCCCAGCCCTAAATGGTATAAATTTAAACAAAAATAAACTTGATCCAACAAAAATCGTTCTTCCTATATGCAAACACGACCATCTTCCTCATAACCATTTAAAATCCATCAGAACAAAACCTCCTCAACAACCAATTCCCTTAAAAATATTCGCGCACCTTCCACACAACCACCACCTGTAACCCACATCCATGTATCACACAGCGCATTTCGGCGCAACATTAATCAGCACGTCCAACTGTATGGTATACATACATACACCGATGCAAAACCCGATAAATCACATACCGGCGAAATTGGCCACCACCGCGGCACATCCGATGCGCCGTTATCACGTCGCTATGTATACGCGATAAGACGCCACACAGCAATCGTTTATCTATCTCTCTCTCTTGCATTCTTGCGAGCTGTGCACAAAAGTGTATCGTACCGCGAATGCATTAGCGCGTCATCCCTCGTCTCTCCGCCCTATCGCGCTTCGATCCGCATTGTCCGGATGACGCGTCCGGGGTATGCGAGTAACGGTAAATGGATTTTGATGAGTTTTATACGAGCTCGAAGGGTACGAAAAAAAGGGACAAATTCGCTAAGGCGTTATATATTATACGGGTTACTAATGTTTTTCGTATTATAGGTGTTGGTATATATCGATTGAATCTTATCTGTAGTACGCGCAAATACATTGTTAGGGTAGAGCGGTTATCTGAGATTATATTTTATCCGTCCAATGGTATACATATTTATAATATAACTCTTGAGTAGCTGTATATAATATTATTAAAATTCCAAATATTAGGTAAAAAATATGCGTGTAATGTTCAAGGTAGTACTGTCGCTACGTCTTTATTTCTTGCTAATTCACGAGATACAGTTTGTTAAAGAAGTTTCATAGATGAACAAACTTTAAATTATGATTATGCGTTAACATTAAATAAATCTATTTGTTCTGCGAGGTTAAATGTAATTTTTGTGCTTGCTATTAGTTTTATTTAATACGTGTATTTGCTTAATCATAGTTTTCGAAAATAATGATTATTCTTCAAATATTTATCTCTTAGTACTAAAATTCCCAATAAGTACTGAAGTTTTTACAAAATAGTCAATTGAAATTACAAAAAGAGCAATTTCCTATAACAACCCGTATTAAAGGAGTAAAAATGAAAATGCTAATATCTTTTCTCTTTCACGTGACCTGGCCTCACCAAATTTTTTTTGAGAAAATTCAAAATCTAACATATAAAACTAAAAATAAAAAAATTTTCTAAAGTTTCGTTGCACTCCAACGATGCAAACTTCAAACCCATTCAATTTTTAACCAACCAGCAATACATAAAAAAATTTTCCCACTCGACTTTGTATTCCCTTGTACACAACTCTTTCCACTCCATATACTTGTACGATACGCGAGTAGACGACCGCATATATCCCACATCATGGCTAATAGCTTTTTCAATCTCAGCCCTCTGGCAAAAGGACCAACCTCGCCTTTGCGCGCGCGCGCGAGGAGTTTTCGAGACTCACAGGTCGGTGAGAGAGAGAGAGAAACCACGAGGATAAGAAGAAGCTTTTAAGGATATGGGATATATTCGTCTCGTCTCTTTTTGACGGAGGTCTAGAGAAGGAGTTTGATATATATATATATATACACACCACGCGCAAACGCGTGGTAATTAAAGCGCGCGCAAACGTGTATGGCTTTCGAGTGATTATATAAAGATAACCGTGGAGGTAATTAGAGTGCTTCATTCATATTTTTGCGGTTCTCGAAATGAAACGTACGTAAGTAGACGTACTTCTAACATTTTGTTGTTTTGGTAACAAAAATATTGTTACAACGTTTTTTGTAACCACAACGATAAAGCACTGCTCGTTATCGTGACAAAGCTAACTCGATTATCCTTGAATCCCGCTGATTGTTGACCCGCATCTTCGTTCTTTCTTTCCTCTTCTTGCGGTCGCAGAGTATAAAGCGACGACTGCAAACTTCTTCCAATCCTCTCGCCATCAGTTAACAAGATCCCCGTGATGGCTAACGTACCAACAAAAAAAGCGCAATCGACTTCATTTTTACACCAATAAAATATCATTCCTTCGAACAAAGAACAAAACCTCGTCGTTGTCACACCCACATGTGGGTACATCATTGTTCCTACAACAGGCATTATATTTAAATGTCTCTGTGTAGGCGGAGAGTATATATGTGACACGATGTCTCGTCGCGACAATCTGATGCTACCAGGATGCCCGTAGACGCGAAAAATGTCATTGTACTGTGGGATGATGATTGACGCGTATAACAGTAGTTTTACACGAGAGGATGTTTCTATATATACTTTGTCTCGTTTCTCCCGATGCGGAATGTGTTTTTCGTCGGAAATTAGTAGTTTGAGGGAAGTGTATAACTATACAGTTGCAAGGGTTTGTGGTTTTAATGTAGATGGGCTTGGATTATTAACCGACCAAGTGTAGGGATGAAGTATAATGTTATACATTTATAGTCGACTTGTGTTTTGTGTTTGATATTGTACCTGGTTTACTTGGTTCGAGAAATGAGATTTCTGGTAGCAAGGAAAAAGTTGAAGGTATAGAAGAGTTATTTAGAATCTTCTTGCATTTTTTAATATTTTGTGTTGCTTTCATTTATTCCGATCGTGTGTATACTGTTAAAAATTGTTGATACCGTATTGTTTTTTAACGTATTTTTTACTGTATTACTTTTTTGAGTGCTAGTTTAGTTTTACGTAGATATTTATTATAATATATGTATATTTGATATTTTATTGACATTGAAATTTAATTAGAAGCCAGTGTTCTCAAATGCTACCAAATAAAACCAAATCAAAACCGTACCATTTTTCGTACAGCACAGACCGAAGCTGCTTATTATATTTCACGAGATACACGACAATCGTGTGCGAACATTTTTTTTAGCGAAGCGACGCTATTTCGTCGAAGAAAATGTCTCTCTCTTTCTTTCTCTCGCTCTTTCGCTTCAGCGGCAAGTTAGCAGCGTCGATCAAAACGACAGGATCTTATGCAAAGTTCATGAAATTCAATTTTCACCGACGTTCGCGTACTAGAGAGGTCGCAACGAGATGGAGAAAAAATACGAAAGGCTCTTTCATCTACTTTTCATATACAGTCGCGGAAAGAGGGAATGAGAGGAAAGGAATCTTCCCTCATAAATTCGCGCGACGTTTTTATTTGTTTCCATAGTTACTTTCAAATTTGCCGATTGGATTGCTATAAGATATATATATATATAGTTGAAAATTTTTTTATTGTTTGTCGTAAAATGATCGAAGTAAGAAAATTTCCTGTAACTATTTTGTACATTTATATTGTTTGTATCTATGCCAGTAATGTTATTCAAATGTTGTGTTAAAACGTTCCCAAAACATTGTTACGTTGAACATTGAAACTTTATATTCTATAAAATTTGCTGCAAAATACAATGGAACATACCTAAAGCTCTGTATTAAAAAAGCTTTACTAAAACCCTATAATGAATGCTAGAAAAAACTATCATCAACATTATATTACAAAAACCAAGTAGAATCTTTTAAAATAATCGCAATGATTACATCATTAACAGAACTACCAAAAACTCAATTAAAAACCTCCAGCATCATATATCTATCCCCCTACAACTATGCGTCCTCCCGAAACCTCAGCGATTTTCCATCCCCTATACATGAAAACCGTCAACCCTTGCTCTTCTTTGTTTCGCAATCGACCACTCGACAACCCTTTCTCTCTCTTTGTCACGAAGACGCTGATAAAGTACCAGCAATGCGTACAAAGAAGTGGCACCGGTACGTTTGAATATTCACGAGACAAGAGCCGTTTTGCTATGTGTGTGCGTATGGGTATGTGAATATTTTTTTTTTAAATAGGGGAGGAGATCGACGGACCACGGTGAAAGGATAGAAATTTACGGTAGTCAAGCGAGGAACCGCATTGTTGTCGGTGTCAGTGGTTGGCTCTGAAGTATGGAAAGTGATATAGGGTTTTTTTAGGGGGGATCGTGTCCGGTATGGAATAGAAAATATTTTGTAATTGAAGGGTTGGTGTGATGGGTTAAAAATTTTGGTAAATATTCTGTTTCTCACAGACCTCATATAAACTGTAAAACAACAAATAATTACCATAGTTTATTGGGGTTGGATAAATTTTGTAAGAAATATAGGAAGAAATTCGTTGACCTTTCATCTTATTGTAAGTGCAAATATTTCATTGATTTTTCGTAGTTTTCTTAGTTTTAATTTAGTTGTTTACGCTATGTTTATTTTTTGTAATACATAATTCACAAATCATGCAATCGCAGTAACATCATTATAATCATTCCTAAAAAAAGAAACTCTTTATATTATCCTTATTTAAGTTAAAACAAGTACCTTCGCTGAACCAAAAACCATAACAAACATTCAATACAAACTTCCAAAACGATCCACTATACGTCCACTACCCCACCTCCTCAGCCGTCAACATCACCGTAGACAACAACACATCGAGACACTACGACGATGCTCTACTCCAAGCCGTGTGCACGCTTGACTTTTGAAAATAATAACCGGGCATTAGCGCAACGCGCGCTGTCTCGTAAATCAATCGCGACACACGCAGTATAGAGCGTCGTCGTCGTCGTCGTACGGTAGTGTTCCACCTAATTGCATTATTAAGCACGTCACGTGGCGCGCGTCTTCGAATAATTCGATTCCCGGAAGGCGGCGGCGGCGACAGTGGCTGCAGTGTGCGTGTGTATATCGCGAAATGATAAATCGCTGACGCAGGACGCTCGCCGAGGACGACGACGACGACGAGCGACCAAATTAGTTCGTCCCGTGGTGTATACGGTTTGTTGTGTAGCATGTGTGTGACTGGGTGCAAATGGGTGGAAAGGATTGTTGTCTGGTGATTTTTTTTTTAACTTATGCTGATGTTAGGGATTTTGGTTATAAAAAGGTCGAGTGTAAGTTTTATAATATATGAAAATTGATGATGTTACTGTACTGTACGTGGTAAACTGGTAATGCTTACAGAATATTGCGAAAGTATTTCGAGTATATAACTTGTAAATAATACTTATGCAAATGCTAATAATTTAACTGTAAAATATTTTCATATATTAAGTTATTCTGTGTTTTTTGTGAGTTACAAAAATCAAAACATTAAATTTTTGGATTTTTAAAATTTATCCCATGATAAACTTCCGTATAGTCTAAATAATACCTACTGTAAGTTTTAGAAGGCTCTAATTCATTATATACATACCTAATCGATACATTTTGCAACTCGCAAAATAGGTTTATAAGGTTTAACTCTGTATTGAGTTATTTAATTAGTGAATGACTATCACGTAAGTCCAGAGATGAGCAAACTTTGTCCTATTTTAAATATGAAATTAATGTTAAGTAAGAAAATTGTTGAGAATCAATATGAATGTCGATCATACATTTTAAGACAGAAATTAAAATTATGGGTGTATTTACACACGCAGGGAATTACTGAAAAATGCGTTAGTTCACTATAGTTACTATAGTTATATATCGATACATTAACCCTGTTTAAAATAAAAACATTACTATATACATGGATTTTATATCCTCAAACATTTATTTCCTGCTGTAAGATTTTGTCAATACTATTAAAACAAACAAAAAATCAAAAACTATTGGCCCCACTATAAATCACTAAAAAAATCTACATTACCCACATTCAAACAACGTCATTTTCATATCGCACACTAATATATACACGCACACATACACCTACATACACTCATATCGAAACTCCTCGCGTACACCACTATATATATATACCTTATACTCGCACAACCCCTCTGACATATTTCATCAACGCAACGGACCTCGTTGCCGTTGCCAGCATGCGCGCGTGATTACGTTGTCAGGCGGCTCTATACGGCCGTCGCGAATCGATCAGCGAGAAATCCCGTTCACTGTACCTCTCCGTTGTATATAATCACATCGTATAAAAAAGCCCGCCACCGAAAATTAACGTCCTCTCGTTTTTTTCTGTTACAGGTACGTTACACGAGATATGAGAGAGAAAGAGAGAGAGAGAGAGACACCAGATGCTCACCTAATAAAGCCGTAATTCACCATTGGAAATGGGTATCATTTGCGCTTGGTGAAAGAGAGTAGAGTGTATCTCTTGTGTATATATATATATATGTGAGGTATGATTTACGAATGAAGAGATGAAGTAATTGACCGCTGCGTATGCTCGATGACTTTATCTTCCGTGTGTAGTAATAAACGATTACGAATTGTGCTAGAGTCTAACGATTTCTCGTTACGAATATATAATTGACCACTGAGGTGTCAGGTTACGCCGGTTTGCTTCTTTTAGGCGAAGGTCGAGGTTAAATATTTTCTGATGCCTTTTATAACTGTAGAATTCAAGTTGCAGTAGAATATTAATTTTTGTCCTCAATTTGCGATTCTATTGAACAAATTCTTAATATTTCTACGAACGAAAATATACTTCGTTTTCGCGGTAGCAATTAACAGAGATTTCTTGCTCGAAATAATTCACGGATCGATTTAATTTTTGATTATTCTTAATTCCATATAATCAAACTCCCCGTTGATTATAAAATTAGACTTTACAACCCATATAAATATCAAACTACACAGCAGTTTATGTACTTTGCATAATATAACAACGTGAAGATTTAAAAAGCCCATCGAAACTACGGGTACATATGTATTGCAAAATGTGATTTTAAATATGTACGTTAAATATTCTATGATGCATTCTAACCAATTTTTTCACTCGCAAATTCAACCTATTATATAATCTTATTACAAGATACAGCTGTCCAATATAATGTTTTCAAACCTAACCGTACGTTTACAATAGAGAATACAACGTCGCAAACCTATACACAGAGAAAAATCCCCATAACTTTAGGGCACACCTTCACATCTATATATAAACCATAACTATATATATATATAGTCAGACTCGCCGACTATACCCCTTCACTACGAGAGAACATGTCAACACTGCGTTCTTTCGCGCGCTGTGCTTGCAATCGCGGCACCCTGTTTTCCAGGAACTCAAATGAGCTACAGTCAACGTTCGACAAAAAAATAACAGTAACGCGTACGCGTCGCCGAAATAATTTTTGTAGAGAGATTATTATCCTTTTGTGTGGGTACCCTATGTGTATCTGGAATTTTGAATTTGCTGTTAACAGTTAAAGAAGATTTTTAAGTGTGTAATGGTAATTCCGAATTGTCTTTTCATTAAACAAAGAAAAGGTTTTGTAATGAAACGTTAGTCCTTTATCAGTTAAGTTGATAATTTATGATGTGATTGATATTTGAATAAGAGATGTAGGTTTTTATTACTATTTTTAATAAAATATTAGCGAGGTACGTAATAATTAACATGATAATTACATATGAATTTTATAATATAATTTGGTTTGAGTAGTGAAATTGACAGAAAATTTATATGTAGGTTAATGCAAGATGAATTTTTAACCATTTCAAGTACAAATTAGCATAATTATTGCTTTCTTGGATTAATTTGCTGTGAAATTGTCATAAATTTACAAGGATGGCAAAGAAATGCCCTAAAAAGGAATTTCAATGCTTTTGGAACCCAAAAGTAACTCCAAGCCTTAACTCGGAATGTATACAAAAAAATAATTTAAAGAAAAAGCATGGTACTAAAAAATCTATACGATCAAAATCTAAAAAAAAAATTACAGCAACGAGTTGTAAACTGAAAAATAAAACATCTGCTCCAAATAGCTTAGTTTGTAATCAATTTACAGATAATAAAAGTGATGATATTAAAAAAGAAGAAAGTTTTGAAGATACAACTGAATCTAAATTACTAGAAAATGTAGACAACAATATACTGAAGCCAATTAACTCGACTAAACAAATATCTTTGGAATTGAATAATACTTTGCCACTTATCTCAGCTGATAAAAACTTAAGTATTGGTGATATTTGTGATGTCAGTTCTACCCAAATAAAAAAGGAAATAGATGAAATGCTTGGCGATATTGAAGATTGTGGATCCGTCACAATGGCTCATGATTTATCTCAAATTGTACAATATTTACCTTCAGAGATTTGCTGTATTGAAATGAAAGAATTTGACGAAGAAGACCATAGTGTAGATAAATTAGAGCAAGATCCATTGTTTATTGATGATAAAAATACAGATAATCATACTGAAGATGCGAATATAAAATCTGTTGAAAGGGAAAAATCTCCTATAGAAGAAAAATCTAATGGAATGGAAGTTGAAATTGAAAATACTGATAATCATACTGAAGATGCAAATGTAAAATCTGTTGAAAGGGAAAAATCTCCTATAGAAGAAAAATCTAATGAAATAGAAATTAAAGTTGAAAATAATGATAATCATACTGAAGATGCAAATGTAAAATCTTTTGAAAGGAAAAAATCTCCTATAGAAGAAAAATCTAATGGAATGGAAGTTGAAATTGAAAATACTGATAATCATACTGAAGATGCAAATGTAAAATCTGTTGAAAGGGAAAAATCTCCTATAGAAGAAAAATCTAATGAAATAGAAATTAAAGTTGAAAATAATGATAATCATACTGAAGATGCAAATGTAAAATGTGTTGAAAGTGATGATGACGAATCGTTAACAAAATTGTCTATTAGGGTAATTTTTACTATCCTATTATTTAAAAATATATTTGAATATGATTTGGTAATAGAAATTCATAATCGAAATTTGTATACTTCATTCTTTCAATATTTCAGAAATTACGAGTATTTAAAGTAAAATTACAACATGAAGTACCTCCACAACATAAAATAGAAAATACTGCAGGCTCTCGTCAATTAACTAAAAAACAAATAAAAAAATTTTTAAAGTATGCACGTTTAAAGAAGGGTCGATTTACAAAAAAAGAAGATAAATGTATTAAAAAGAATTGGAAAAATTTTTGCAGTGTAAGATTAGTATTTTTTCAAATTTTAGATAATTTATGAAATACAAAAATTTTCAAAAATATTTTTTTATTTAGATTCATAACTGGGATGAAAAAAATGTAAAGCCTTTCTTATTTATGAGGCACGAAAATGGATATTATATACCTGAATTAATTGAGAGACAAAATTTTGTGCGATTCATAGCAAATGGTCTACCTACAAGAAGTTTATACAGTGTCAACTTTAGATTCAGAAATTTGTATACGAGTCGTGAAGTTAAGGGGTAATTTTTTATAACAGTATTATTATAATTCATTATTAACAGGTTCAGTACAGATACTGTATAAGAAAAAATACATTAAGTTGATATGAAAAAGTTTTTGTTTAGTAGCAATCTAAACTATGGATAATTTAATAAGTCATATTTGAATCATACTGTACTGAACATGTAATATGTTACATGATAATTAAATTATTATGTGCATAGATGCAATCTATAACATTTATAATGTTTATTTAATATTTACAGCAAATATACACCCAAGGAAGATAAAATAATAATGAAGTATATGATGAACAATTCTAAAAACGAATTTGATCATTTTTGTGCTAAAGTAGCCAAAATATTAAACAGAAAACGACTAAGTGTGTGGCAACATTTTCAAGTTTTAAGAAGAAAACTCGATTTTCCTTTAAGTAAAAAGAATTCAATTAAATATAAAAGTATAACTGGAAAAAAAAATCAATCGAATGATCAGAAGAATAAGAAAGATAAAAAGAAAAAACAATGCATTCCAATTTCTTTAAATAAGTCAATAGATAAAACAAGTTTGTATAAATAGTTTTAATGTTTTTGACTAATATTAAATAATTTTTATAAAACTTGTTTAAATACTTTTAGTTTCTACTAATGTGAATTGGACAGTCACATTGATAAAAAGGTTCATCGATGAATTAATAGAAATAACCAAATCTAAACAAGTAACAGATTTAGAAAATCTGTTAATAAGTCACGAAACATGGAAAGAACTAGAAAATAAAACAAGAATATCTTGTGATTGTTTGGAAAAATTTTGGAATTTTCAATTGCACATGCAATTGTTTTCTACTAAAGTCATTGGTTTTGACATACTTAAAGTTAAATTAATTAAATAGTGAGTTACGCCGATAAAAATATATATAAGAGAAATAGTTTACAAAAAATCATTGACTAAATTATATGTTTTAGCTTGTATAAAAAACAACTACAATCTTCAGAAAATATAAAATGGGAAATAGTTCAAACAGATTTTCCAGGAGCAACAATAATTTTTTTAACTAAACTTTTTGAACAATTAACTGAACATGCAAAAAGCCAGATTGATTCATCTCAATTTTCTGGTAAATACTATTAGTATCGTGCATTTTTTATATAGAAAAATAATTACTTTCAAATTTATTAATGTTTTGTTTTATAGATATTATGGAGTACTTGTACAAATATCATATACCTGAAATAGAAAATAAGCCTACAGATATGGTTCTGCAACCCCTAATTTATAAAAATGGAAAGCTCATTTTCATTAATAGCGGTTTAGAAATCAAATCATTAGGTAGCACCAATAATCCATTTATTGAACTATAAAAAAAAAATTCATTTAACTTAGATATTTATTTTCCTTAGATAATAATAAGTGCGTATGTTTTACATTTAAACATAAATACAAAGTTTTTAATTATGTTAGAAATTATTTAAACAATAAGTGAAACTGGTTAGTTGAATTTATTAAATTATAAACTAAATGTTTATTTAGAAATACATGAATTTCAGACATAATTTATAAAATTATATTCATATATGCTTTGCTATTTTAATTTATCGGTCTGTAAACTCAAGTTATTATAAATAATTATTTATTTTTATCTTTATATACTAGGGGTTTACTAGGTCCCTCATGCTCACAACGCGGGAATTTGAAATGTATAGGTTAACACAACGTATTGTATGAGCCTCAAAATCATGAACGTGAAATATAGGGGATTCCTGCTCAAGTGACGCGGGGCGCTAAACTCACACTTGTAACATAGGAATCTCATGTTCCCTTACTCTTGAGATCTTTTTCACTAGCTCTCTCTCTTTTGCTTTTTTGAAATGCAACAAGCTTGCATTCGTTAACTAAAACTTTCAATTATTCCATAATTAATAAATTATTGCGTTTCCTTCGAATATTTTCAATCTTATATTTCTGCGGTTTTCAGATTTCTTATCAATATTATTCTAGCTATTTTACTAGGATCATTTGTTTTAATTTTTTTTTATCTTCCGTACAGTATTTTCCTATTGATCCTGCTTCCAAATTATATCTGAAATATTTATTATGGAGATAAGAATTATTTTCCACAATATTACTTATACCATAAGTTGAATATCAAAAATTTGTTTTTGAACAACTGATCTCGTAAGCATTAGTTCGAATTTACCGGTTGAAAACATTTAGTCAACCCTAAACGTACATCTGAAATCACATTTTGCAAAATATCCCATACGAGTAGTTGCCGATGGCGCGTTTAATCTTATCATCCATAATTACCAACTGATATTAAATCATACGTTGTTTATATCCTATATAAATATATACAGAATTAGAAACTTAAGCGTTTCGTTCGTCGAAAATTATAGAGCATTTTCATTATGCTCTAATTCAAACTGATAGTTCGTCTCTTACGCGAGGCGCTTTGATAGTCGCACGTTTAATAAACGTAATAAATACCTCGCGCAATTAACTCAGGACGAAAAGTGCGTATACACTCGGTAATTTTGCGCGTCGTTTTGCCGAGTGTATATATACGCAATATAGAGCACATATACATAGCGTTCATAGCGACTTATCGTTCTTTTGCGCAATTAAGGTAATAATATCCGCAGCATGGCAAACGTGCAGACACTTTCACAGAGTGATTGATGCAATTAGAGCGAGTATATATAAGCGCGGGAGGATTTTCACAGGTGGACGCGTATAGCAGCAGTAGCAGCAGTAGTAGTAGTCGACTGATGGGGTTTCGCTGCCGCTTGGTAAGTGATGAGATAAAGTGAATTTTGTAGGCGAATCGTAAATAAGAGCATTTGCGACGTAAAACCATTAACGTTTAATTTATTACTTTCTCTTTTAAGTGCAATAAGTATTAAAATGTTAATAGTTTATGGCAGTGAGAACCGAAAACTATTATGTTTTATTTGATGGTGCTCGGTTTGGTCTATACGAAGGGGGCGTTCATGCTTTTACATTGTAGGAAAATTAAGATAAACGTATCGTGATAAATTTTAATAGTTTTTTAGTTGTCGGAGATGTTTGTGCTAATCTGTAGAATGTTGATAATAAAGGATTTAAATTGTTATTGAAAATTTATTAAATTAAAATAACAGAAAATTACCAGATATCATCGATATTTTTCAAACGAGGGTAATTCAATACAGTAAAAAATATGTTTTTTTGTATACTAACATTTTTACAATATTGTGGTAATGTTAAATATGAAAAATAAATAATATTTGAATAATAATATTATTTAAATTTTTCAGGATAACAGTTTGTTGCATGGTTATATTATTTATAACTAAAAAAAGTTCTGTAAACTTCATTAACGTTTTTTCAAATGATTTGTAGGTCCCTTACGCAATAACAAACATTGCTCGATCCCACACTAATTCTGAAATTATTAATATTTTATTAAAATCTTCAACGTTTCCGTACCCCTTTAAACGCATTATTTTTCACAACATCTCGTCATTTCTTTCACAAACCCCTAAAAAATCCACCAAGATTCCATATAACAAATCCATTCAACCTATATGCAAGCAAACTCCAGCTTTAAATAATTCCCACCACTATCCTTATATAATTTCGCTCAACAAATCATTCCCCTTATAGAAAACCACATTCCCTATAAACAAAACACGTTTACAAAAACTACACCAACGTGCTATACCACCTGATCCACAATTCTCGCAGCTATACACGTCATACATACACACACGCATAAGATCAGCAGCTACTCGATTATACGTATTCTTTTTATCATCCCGCATCGCGTGTACCATAACGAGAGAAACTTTGTTTCTCGATGTGCGGGTATATTAGACTGATCCTGCGCGCGTGAGTATAAGTATTATGTCGGTGGTTATATCATCTGGTATGGGTGTTCAGTTACTCGAAGGATACATTCGGCGCGATAATATAATGTTTCTTTCGCATGGATTACAACCTAACTTTATCAATTATTTCTCCACGATAATTAACCATAACTCGCCCCCATCTAATATCCCATTGCTGTTGAATACTCGCATTATTCAGCTGTATTTATTACACTTACGTATAAATATATTATACACATAAATTTTCCACATATTTGAACAAACCACGTGTATATAATCCAACAACTCAATCTTACCATATCATTGGAAATAACTCGACTACATATTTCCCACCGCAACACTCAAACAATTTACACCTATCGCTGTATATATCGCACATATATACACAGACGTTCCTTTATCACACGAAAGAGCTACTTTTTCAATTTACGCGCGATAAGTATATGGAAACCTGCGCGCATGCGCTTCCGGGGCGTGGCGCATACACACGTGTCGATTAGAATCCTTTTACGTTTCACAAACTGTTTGATGTACCCGTGTATAAGACGTAGTATAGTAGGCGAATTATATGCGGGGTAATTTCAGAACCGCTTTCCCGCGCGGGCGCGAATTATTGATATGCGAACGAGCACGAGTATAAACGATAATGTCGCGACGAGTGTATATATATATATATGTAAGTGAGGAGTAGGAATTAAGGATCGTATATGCTAATGTTTTTGCAACGACGCGAAGACTATCAAGTGATGGCTCGTTGATTATTTATAAAAGGGTCGCGTTTCATGCGGGATATTGATATGTGTATATACGTCAGTTTCTTCGGTTTGTGACGAATATGCGGTTTGGTATACAAAAACCGTTAAACTTTCAATGCGGGTTAATTGACATATTTATTATAAAATAAAATGAAGATTTTTTTTTATTCTACATATATATGAAGTAATACACTATAATATTTATATTAAAAAATAATCAGCCGAAATTTGCTTTATTCCTTATATTTTAATTTTACGTTATTATAATATATTTGTCAAAATCAAATATCGAATGGTTATATTTATTGCGTATCGATAAACATTCGTTTTGGATACATTCTCGAGATAACAACACATGAATTACATATATTCAATGCTGTATTTAATTATAATCTTTAATGACCAACGCATGAACAATTTGCAAAGAGCATTTAATTGTATAAACAATGAATCTATCAAATGACTTTAAATATATTTCCGATACCATTCACTGATATATATCCTGAATATAATTATTTCCTAATACCAATAACCGAATACATTTAATTCACTCATTTGTTTGTACTTTAATCAAAGTTCATTTCTGATATTTATCAACTTCTATAAATTCTTTTGTATACTAAAAGCGTATATACTATCAATCACGCATAAGCTGCTAAAAGCATACACGCCTGCAACTTTTTCTCTCTGCGCTTAACCCTTTGATCCCAACCTACCTATCAATCCAAAAAGTTACATATACCACCAAACTTTCCGTCAGCATCCGCTTTATCCAACGCAAATCGGCCGGGAGTATATATAAATACATATACACACGCGTTGCAGATGTAGATAGCCACGGAATGAAGAAGCGAGCCGAGTGCGTAATCCGATACATGCGCGCTCGGCGAATCGTCGCGAGACTAATGAGCGCGGGAAACTGGTGGCCAGAAGGAGATGCATCGCATTTATATATATATATATATATATACCAGTCTTTCCGCACCTGCACCGCGATTCGAACTATATGCTTTTCTATGAGGGAAGCTTGCGTGGTATATTGTTGTGGAAAATGTTTTTGTATATAGTGTATGGATATGCATTTTTTGTATAGGAATATAGCAACTTTCACAAGTAAAATCTTTTTTTTTGCTAATCGTATAACTGGAGAAATAACGGAGTATATTTTGATTTGTTTTTGCTGTTTATAGTCAGACATTATACAGCTATACAGAATATACGAGCAATCAGATTTATTATAGATAATCAATAACCATATATATTATACACGTGTAAACTAATTTTTAACCATAGTTTATAAGTATTTCATGCAAATAACGAAAAGTTTACGTAAATCTACAGCGAGTCAGTAGCAAATCAAGCAGATAGGTGTGAATTTATTGTAAAAAGTAGTAAGAGTGTTTGATTTAATGGAAAGTGGTTATCTCTCATGTTTACGATCCGATGGTCGTCACGTCGATGCTCACATATATAGACTTTTACCTGATTTATCTCTTTTGCATCGATTAAAGCGATATTCATAAGATACACCTTATCGTTAAATTAATGTCGACGTATCAAGGTTAGTTTCTGTGCTCTACAACCGTAATTCCCATATCAAAATATTTCCTCAACTTGTCATAAACACAGCATCATTTTCTTCTACACAACATTTTAAAATAACGAAAACGCCACTATTTACCACATATATAACACCTGAAAAATAAAATAAACGTTATCCAGCCGAAAAATCAAGCCACTCATCAAAACCTCAGCAACCATCCATCATCCCCCATTGTTCTTCTTTCCTTCCTTCTTCCTCTCCACTATATACATACCTCCTATATACCGCACAAAAATACGCACATTCAAGATCCACATCGCACATCCTCTTCCCCAAACTTCACGCTTTTTCCACGTATATTATAATACCCAGCAGAACTTGCTCATAGCGCTAGCGCGTTATCATCGCTGGCTTAATTAGAATCCCCGATGCGCGTCATATAAATTCACCTGTGCTCGCGTAACTCACGTTCCTCCGCTATACGTATACGTATATATGTGTATATATACTAGAGCAACGGATGCATGATAATCCGACGAGTGTGTCGCGGGTACGTCGAGCACGTGTCGCGCGTATTAGCGGCGCGTGCGGTATCGAGAGAACGAGGGATATATATATATGCGTGCGCGCATGATGCAAGCGCGCGTTCGGCGATGTTTGGATTTCCATGCGTGAGATGCGCGATGTGTGGGATTCCGAGAGTGAGAGAGAGAGAGAAAGAGAAATAACGCGTTGTTGCGTGTGATGGGAATGTGCAGATTCGTGAAGTGGAATGAAGGAAAATATAGGTTTCTGTGTGTGTATATGATTGGAATTTTCGTTGTTATTTACAGAAACTGTCAATCTAAATAAAATCCAATTAAAAATAGTACATTGTTACTAAAAATTTGAGTTTGTAAACGGTAAATAAAATGTTTCAATTTACTATTGTAAAGAATATGTGAGTATATATGTATTTCCAAAAACATAGGCGTTCTAGCGAAACAACAAACATCAACATTGTTCAGCTTTTTTTCTTTGTTGTTGGATTTACAGTTTCGGTGTTTCAAAAAACACGTATTTTTTATATTGTGCAGAAATAGAATCTGCGAAACTCGTAGGACAATAACAATCAAAAGTCATCTCACGCCAGTTTCAATTTTCCAATCAATAAAAGATGTATTTCAAGCGATTAAACCACTTGACATTGGTATAATTTTATAATAAACCCTCGTAATCTTACACATTATATCTTTCATAAATGCAACCCCTCCAACCGTTATTTTCCCTGCGCACTTGCAAAACCTCTGATATACTTGCACACGCGCAGTCCAACTTCACAAGCGCAGACAACAAAACGAGTCTCTCACTTATTCATTAGCATCGATTCCTACCACCACCAGCATCTCCTCTTAATTCGCCTCCTCATCGCCCTCCATTCTCGCAACAACTCTCTTTCACCCCCCTCCCCAGTTAATTGCGAAACACTCGACCACAACGAACGATACGATCCAAAGGGAAGGGGTGGCACAATTCAACTGACTTTATTCGCTCCTCTCGCCTACTAATTGACGATTCAATTAGTCGTTAATCATGCGATTGCGGCGGGGCCATCCGGCTATGGTACTAAGTCCAAGCTGTCTTTGCGCAAGGATTGAGGTTAGGGGTTGTAGTAGTAGTAGTAGTAGCAGTGGTCGTTGGGATACTCTGGAATTCGGTAATGGTGTGGTTTAATTGAGGCGCCGATCGGCCGAGGTTCGTTCGGGTATAATATAGCTTTTACTGTTTTGGTGGGTTATGGGAAATGTGGTTGGTTCAAGGTATAAAAGATGAGAGATAATTGTACTTTGAATATTGTAAGGTAGATACTTAGTAGTTAATTTATACACTTATACCACTTCTCGCTTTTACTTTCAAGACTACTCTCTAAAGTGGAATTAGTGAAAATTGCTCCACCATTTCAATTAGTGGAAAAAACTACTAATTAATTAGTAAATATTCACTATTGGATTAGTATTTTTTTTTAAACTACTAATCAAATTAGTAGAAAATACAAATTAAATTAGTAGTTTTAAAAAACTACTGAATGAAATAGTAAATATGCACTAAATTCGTAGTTTTTTCCACTAATTGAAATGGTGGAGCAATTTTCAGTAATTCAACTTTAGAGAGTAAGTATCCAATGTTGAAGTATATCAGCAATTTCAAAACGAAATTATGGTAAGTACTTAAATGTTCAACGGTATTCCGTTCAATGGATCTTTAATTCTGTTAATTAGGGTTTGTGCTTTTAATCGTTTTTCTACTTGACTGAAATTGTATATAGTATATAGATTCCTACTTTCTTAATTTAATGTCACAGCTATATCATCGCTATTTTTCAGGGTTTTAAGTATCTTCTCTGCCTTTTATTATTGCTATCAAATCAACAATCCATCCTGTCTATCAATGCGGATTATAAAGTATAGGATGTTTTGCAAGAAGCTGTTACAGTAGTGGTGCTTAACATATTTTATGCTTATAGTATCTTTAGTAGTATCTTTAGTAGTATCTATATTTTGTAGTTTCTGAAATACTATGTATCGTATTCGCGAGTGCAAAATAATATTTCCTTTAAAGTATCCTACTTCCTCTTCGTTTATTATCTATGATATTTGATACAGGAGGACGTTTCATAAATAAATGTAATCAATCTTCGTTTGCAATTTTGCAAGCGATTCTTATTGAATATCGATCAAATGGGGTCTCAATTATAATGAGCTCATCAAAAAGGTAACGTGAGCTTCCCGATATTAGTGCGCCATCCCTGAGATACTATGTTAATCCAGAGGATTCAGTTACTATTCAGGTTGTGACTATTTGAATTATTAGCATTCTGTTACAAATTTTAATTTTTGCTAAGGAAAAATTTCACGAAATGAAAGTTTGTTACTAAAATTTAATTTAACCATTTTCATATTGTAAAATATATATAATTAGTGCAACTAGTTGGAAATCTTGATAATCATATTTCGCTCTTAGCATTAGACCTCGCTTAAAGATAATCTGAAGATATTTCTTTAAGTATATACGAATTTAAAGTAAATTTTGAGATTACCATATGAAAATTTTGATATTTGAACTAGCAGTAATATTTTTAGTTGTATTGCCAGATATTTATTTTTATTGAAAATGCTTAATAATATACTGACTAACCTAATAATTAAATTTTTCATAACTACTCATATTTTTGTTGCCTGGTACTAGAGAAATCGTTTTTTATTACTAATTATCCATATTATCATGTATGGAACTGATTGTCTTAAAATAATTTTTTTTAATATTGTTGTATAAAAGCAACGATGTTAATTAACACTTTTTAAGATAATTTTCTGCTAAAATCTCATACATATAATTTTTTATTTTATTAAAAACTCAACAATGATGTCAATGAATACTTTTAAGAAATAATATTTGCTCAAAATGTTATACATCTTTTTAATTTAAAAAATTGAATTATTTTAACCATTATGATAGTATTAACTAATAATATAGTTTATGAAAACGATACACTCTATAGTCTTTAATCAAAACCATCAATATTGTGTTAGCAAACAAAGAGCCTTTTATTTCAAAACGAGTGAGTTAACAACTATGGCCAAATATAATACAGCTGCTGTCGAGTGCTACTTGAGCCCGTCAATGGCAGAGAAGCATCTTAATTAGCGCCACTCAAGTGCTGAAACTTTGATCTTGCAGTCTAAACTTTTCGAGGAAATCCGATACCGACCGTATCAACGGAGATCATATCATGGTTGCTCGTTAATCTCGGTATTATCATATATTAGGAAAATGTAGTTGGTATTGTTCGTTTAGTAATCGATACAATAAAATACAAAATGGTCTAATACGTACAAAGAGACTTAAAATTTTTACTATAAACTTAATTTTACAATATTTAGATGATGATATCAATATACATCGTTATATTTTTCTTTTTTTATCAATAAGGTAGTCTAATTTATTAATACTATTAATGAGATTTATTCTTAATGATAAAACACAATAACATTTGTCCTAAGATTTTAATTATAACTGAAAATTAGTTATTTACACTTTTTTTATGCAGCTATTAAAAATAACGATTCAATTACTAATCAAAGATACATCATATTTCTAAAGCGAGTATGCAATCTTCTCTCACTGCATAATCCGCCATTTATCCCTGAGCCCCACAGTATCGACATTTTCCGCTTGTTAATAAATGAGGACCACGGACGACTGCCATTATATAGCTTTCAAATTCATTTAAATAATTACAACGGCGTTAATGCGCTGTAACATTATACCGAGGAGCTCACAATTCGAAACATCACTGAGGGGACGTTAACGTCTACAAGAATATTAAATGAAACCGCAAAACCATGTTTGCTTTTAGGTATTCAGTATAATGATATCTGATGAAATTCCGTTTTAATAAATGGCGTTGATACAATCTATTTTTAATTTAATATTCGAAAAATTCTACGTTATCATTTTGATGGTAAAATTAATCTTTGAGTCATTCTGCGGATTCTTTTTATTTATAATTAACTTTAATTTAAATGATACATGCTTTACTTATATGTTTGTAATTTAAATAAAATTACAAATTCTCTGGTTGTTTCAAATTTACAATTTGGACAAAAAATAGTTTAAAGTTTTGTTTTTATGGATTTGGAATTTCGTTCGTAAAATTCAATCATTCGTAAAATTGAAGGGAACATTAGATATATGAAAATCTAAATATCTGTTATGATTAAAGCTTCAAATATAAAGCTGTTAAAGTGCGTCCATCAAGTTTTGATAATGGTTAATATACTACTAAATTTGCTATCAATATCCGGCTTAAAACAAGACAAACCGCAGCAAGAAAATGCATGAAAGTTCGGGGTGTATAGCATCGAGGCCCAAACACGCCTTAATATTAATACCGGCTATTAAAATTCAAAATAACTTTCGTAATCTTAAACTCAAAACCTCGCCTCGTTTGCATAATTACTCATTCTATTTTGCCGCCTTAATCTCGGGTCGGAAAATATTCATGCCGCGGAATAGTAAATCAATGTGAAACTTTCATCTTGCGCTTGCCTCTCGCTCGGAAAAGTTAATTAAGTCTTTGAATAGACGACAAGAGGCGAACATTAAAAGTTAAAGCGAACAGAAAGAAAACATCCAAATTGATTTTTTCGAGAGAGTATTGCCAATACTGATTGAAATATGGGTGTAATTTTACGGGTATGATATTAATTTTATGGCGCTGATTTAGTGGCGAACTGAGAAATGGTAATCATATAAGGAGAGAGAGAGAGAGCGTTGATATTAACTTGACTTGATTAAATTAAAAATTATGTCAGGTATAGTAGAAAAATATGTAATTGAAACTTTGATATAGATTTACAATTGTAATAATGACTTATTAATATAATAGCACTAATTAACACGATATATATAATTATGAAAAATAAATATTACATGCGAATACTAAATCCTCATAAAAAATTTGTGTAATTCATAAATCTATCAGAAGTAAATGAATGGCGTTTGAGTTAACCTATATGTACATATGCTATAACGAAAAACACTTCATTATGGCAATAATTGAGATAGTCTGGATACCAAACTATCTACTTCCTTTCATACATTTTGCAACATTATCACAAAATTAGATGAATCGATCAAAAAAAACCCGTTTGATTTACAAACCCCTAATAATTCCTATACCCATTTACAACCTCATCGTCGATTTCCTGTCTTCAACCATCCCTCCGTAACACTACTCGTATCATACACACAGGAAATATTAATTCTCACATCGACCTACAAACCCATCACACACACACATACATAGGATTCGAAAGACCCTTACAATTCACGTGAAATCCTCTCTCTTCCATCTCTCCCGGCACATTGCCATTAATCCTCATTCCACACCGATCTAGCTTCACGTCCATCTTGTTATATATATATATATGTCTATACATATATACTCTCACTTTACTTCTTCGCTCGTAGCGTATAACCGGGTTAACCCCTGGAGGGACGGCCGGAAGTGCATCGATCAGCCCTTGCGTTGCTTGCGAATGAAACTTTCATCGCGCGTATTCGACGGTTTAAAAGCTCTGTACTATATGTATATATATATATCACCATCGTAGCCCGCCCGTCGTTTGATCGACCGTTATGTGTGCTCTATAGAAGTGTAGTGGATGGGTAGTGATGGACGGTGAACGCGCGGGATGTGCAGAGGGGATGTTGAAGTTGGTAGAAAAAGTGGTAAATATTTTTTTTTTTTTAAATAAAGGTATAATACACTTATGAAAGTTTGATCTTATTTTAAAAGAAGAGACTCTTTTACTATAGAGTCAAGTAGATTTCTGATATAAACTAAAGGCTAAAACATAAACGATTTCTTCTTTGAATAAGTGGACTGACATTTGACGTAAAATATAATAATAGTTTATTTATAGTAATTTTTATAAGTAGTGAATAAATTTCTAAGTAACAAAAAAAACGTTAGTAGTTATCGTGTTTTTGATAAAATTTAATGAATTCTATTCTTATTGTAAACTGTTGGGGATTTACGTTGAAGCGGACGTTATTTTCAATTTAATGGAAGTAATTTAAAATTAAGCAGATAATATTTAAGTGGATTTATCTCCTAAACCATTTTTGTGAGTGGAATCGTGGAAAATTTTCATTGATTTTTCTGATATGAATCTAGTCAGTACAGGTTTAATTTTGTTAAAAATTGTAAATGAAACCTCAAATTTATCAATGACCTATTTCGATCCACGTTTGCCCTTGGCTATTTCGCAGCCAATCGCTTTTGAGAGTAACACAAACTCATTATAGAGCTTTCGCCATGCACCATCTAACTAACAATATGACAAACACCTTCGAGCAGTCGAAAAACCCCACCTCCATCGATCTACCTCTACGCATAATCAGTCGAAATTTTCATCACTAATAACATCACTTACGACAACGACCAAAACCGTACTTACCTGCATTTTACATACACGTCCTACAATCCCATAACACCAGACCACCACCGCATATAAAAAAAAAGAGAACGCACGACTACGAACCGGTACACCTGGCAAAATAGATTTTGACAAGCGCTTATAATAATCCGGCGCTAACAACTCCACATGCTAATGGCCATACGCGTGTCCATTGTGCTCTCGCGGCCGCTACGGCGGCTTATTTATAATGATTGTGGAAACGCCTACGTGATGGAGTTTATTGAGTCGTTGAGAGCGAAACGCCTAAAGGCGTCTACGGTGGTTCTTCGCTTCCTTCCATTCTTTCTTTCCTTCAGGGCTGCAACGGGCGCATGTCTGGTTTATTGGCAAAGTCGGTATATACATATATTTGTGTGTTAGGATTTTTTGATTTTATGAACTGTACTATAGGATATATTTCTCATAATTTTTTTACATTTATAATTGTATTGTTGTAAACAGTTGAAATATCATTGTAAGCAGTACAAAACAGTTGTTTTATTTCTATACGTTAATAACGTATTTTTATTTCGTGTATTCATCGTTTCATGTAAAAAAAAACAAGTATTTTCTATTTTTTGTTTTACCATTTTTTTTTTATTCAAACAGAGCTATTTCGAAATGGAAAAATAATCGAATCGTCTGTTGCGCGATTGAAAGATCAAATTGTAACCGCAATTTTCATGACAATACGATCGGATAAAAGAGCACCAATCGCACTCTTACGCTCGCTCGATCCAATCGTATTATTCCCGATAAAGTTTATTTAAGTTGTGGTATAAAAATAGCGAAATAAAGTGCCGTCTAAAGCCACGAGAAAGCGCTGAGAGAGAACGAGCTTCTTCGGAGTGGAAACTATATTCGCGACTTTCTCTATTGCAATTTCTGCTGTCCCCGAGAGAGAGGGGGAGAGAGAGAGAGAGAGAGATGAAAACTTTTATTATAAGCAATTTAACGAAAACAATCGTCCTTTTTACGGGGATTAGATCCTGTTTTTGTTTATGGAATGATTTTGATATATCGAATTTTTGAAGATTTTACATTTATCTTTTCATCTTGAATATATATTATTGCGATATGTACATGGAATGACTCGCTCGAGAAAAATGTTACCGTACGCGTAAACTTTCGTTATTATTAAATACCGCAACTTTTTTAATAGTCCAACCTGCGTAAACTTTAGCGCGAGTTATATAGGCTTTTTAATCGCGATGGTCCTCGCGGTAACGTAAAAAGTTTTACACTCTTAGACTTTTTTTTTACAATGAGCCGTTAAATTAAGGAATATGAATATTTATAACGGTCAAGTATAATAATGCGTTGGTCAATACAAAATTTGTAAATAGGCGAACCATCGTGAGAAGAAAAATTAATATATATATATATTATATTTTTTTTCTTTGATATATCCTTGAATTTGTCATTTTTAACGGTTGAAATGCACGCATGTTTTATAAACGCGGCGGCGGCGGCGGCGTCCCGTGAAAAATCGTGGGATATAAAGCACGGAAGATTAAAAACTGAAATGAATATACAACACGGCTGAAAAAGAATTTAAGTCTCCCCCTTTAATAAATTTGTCCGAAACGACGATTTTATCATTCTGACGTTAAAAAGTAGAACAGCAGCCAGAGCAGAGAAGAGGACAAGAGATAATATGTACGTTTGGAGAATAAAATATTTGAAGCCGGCAAACTTTAAAGCAGCTCTCCGTGAGAATAAAGTATTGTCTCCCCTACCTCCTCCCCTCCCGACAAAAAAAAGAATCTAAATTAAATGCTGACGTCATTTTTGTTTTGAACCGAGACTTGACTTAATTAATTTCGAGTATACGAGGATTTTTCTAAATATCCTGAAAGTATAGCGTAGTATACGATTATTATTATTCGCTTATGAAAGTGAAAAACATTATACAAATGGTCTGAAAACCTTATATATATATATATAGATATATGAAATAGCTTTTTACGACGCATATTAAGCGTTTTTACTTATATTACAAATTATGCCGGATATTTTAGCGAAATATTAATGTCCGCAATTATTGCTAGAAAAAATTCGAACTATGTCGAAAGGATTTTCATGAAAGATTACCATAATATTATCGAATCATTAGCAACCATTGCAGGAATAACTTTGTAATATTTTAATAATATCATGCTGAAAAATATTTCAAATTAAATCTTTTGATAATGATTCCGATGACCGTTAACAATATACCATACCTCACCAAAATAAGGTAACAACATTTTCACCCCATCAGTTTTAAAAAAACTAATGCCACTGCACCACAATACAATCTTCCTTCCTCATCCCTGACTAACGAGACTCGACATATACACACACACACACACATACATGCAAAGAGAAAAATTCTTCGCCTCTCACCGACTACATATATATACACACACGCGCATTAATCCGCAAGCCTGTTGTCTGTGCAGCGGAGTATGTTAACGCGGCCGAGTCACGCGGCGTGGAATCCCTCGATAAATAATCCAGGGGTTATTTGTCAGGTGCCTCGTTAAGCTCGTCGTCGTGCGATATGTTTTGCTCTTTTTTCTTTCATGTGTGTGTATGTGTGTATATGTGATGAGCTGCTGGTGTATTGATGTACCGTCCAAGGTGCTTTCGATATGACGATTTTTTGCAAGCGTTGTTGCCGTGCTTTTCGGTAATAATGCAAAGGTTGAAGAAATTGAGTGAGGGATTTTGTGATGGTATTATTTGATAATGTATCCTTTTTTTTAACATTATAAATACTGATCTATTACTTTTGAATTTTTTCTTTTTTCGTGATATCGATTTATACTTGTATATAAGATAAATAGTATAATAAAATATATCACCATTCCCCTCATTACATCTAACCACACACCACCAGCATTAGTAAGTCTCCATCCACCTTCCTTCCACCCCTTTACACTCAGCCACCCACTCGCCTTATCTCTCCTACGTATCCTCTCCGCCTACCATACGCGTGCCCCCCTCCCATCATCTGTGATCTCCCTCATCGACAGCGAACACACACACATACATATAGCAACCGATGACGACGACGACCTCGTCAAAAGCTGAGCGTGAATTATGGCAGGAGAGCATTGCGTTCCACGGGGAGAGCAGCAGCAGCAGCAGCAGCAGCGTCTAGATAACGAGCGTCCCCGCGAGACCGGTTCGCTTGATTGGCACACGCACTGCAAGCACCGTCTTAAATTTACAGCTCCCTCTTCTACCTCACCGTATACATATATACCTATATATGTGTGTATATATGCGTAATAAGAATTAACATACCGCGAATTGCCGTTCGTCAAACACTGATGCGCGTCATCGTAGCCCCTGTTAGTATAGCATCCGGGGTACATATATACACACAGATACATACACATACGCGTGCATGGCGTATAACGAGGATTGAGAGAGTATAGATCGACAGTTCGAGGAATTATTGAAGGAAGAGAGAGAGAGAGAAGCCTGCGGGCGTGGTTGTGTATATATATAGTGAAGATGCGCGCAGTTGGGTGGGGAAAAAATTGGTGATTCGGGATTTTTTTAATAGCGGATGTATGTATGTGTGTGCTCGGCGAGGTTTAAATGCTTCCGCGAAGGAGATGCGGTTGTGTGGATGTCGTTCGAATGCTGAGAGAGTTTTGTACTTCGAAGTATAGAGGTAGTAATGGAATATTTTGTTGTGGATAATAAGAGAATGCCGCGATTGATGGTCATCTAGTTATTTAGCTATATATGACGTTGAGGAATGTATTTTTTTGTTTATATATACGGTCGAGTATGAAATTCATCAGAGTTTGAAATTTCATTTTAGATACGTTTTTTTTATGAGAATATTTACTATTTTCAGCAGTAGTGTTGGAACGCGATCAGATTTTTTATTTTTACGTTTTCCACAATATCGGTAAAATGTATTAGGTAAAACGTAAAATTTATAATATATGCAGTAAAAAATCCCAAATAACGAGTGTACACTACGTGGAACGACTACAGAAAATAATAAATTTTCGTTTAAAAAGGTAAAGAAAAAGTCTTTTATACTATATGTAAGTATGAAGTTCAGCATCGTAATTAGTTCTGAATTAATAAAAACATTTAATTTATTTGCCTACATGAAAAACATTTTGTATCATAAAAAATATATTATGTTAGTTACCAACTGATGTTCTACAATATAATTTTTATAAAACGATAAATCATATCTGTGGCTCCGAGGCATAATGACATAAGTCCATTTTTTAAGTTTCCGAGAAAAACGGGTTTTAATGTTCAAACTTATCTGTAAGATCGGAAACAAGAAAATAGGGCGCGATATTGTACTAGTCAATTAACACATTTACATAGTGGTATGAGTAGGTTATACATTTTCTGTTGCATTAGAAACGAGTGAGAACTGAAAAAAGTATGGACTTATGTCGTTATGCCGGGAACTCTGGACTTATATAATAGTGCTATTCTCCTTCAATTTCGAGTATATTCTTTAATTTTAACCAATAAATTATAAAATTAGCAATTGTTTAACGAATTTTTATTACTTAAAC